>PVKS010014203.1:0-13099 GCA_004027875.1 Aplodontia rufa | reverse complement strand
GTTGTTTGCAAAGGAGTCCAGATGTCCCAGCTGGAACCCTGGGACCACTCTGAGGCCCAGGGAACACACAGACCCCTGCCAAGTCCAACAGGCCCTGCCTTCCTGACTCAAGGTACCCTTGGGTAATCTCAACACAAATCCTCTCCCAACCCATCCCCACATATGAACATCAACGTCGCCAAGGTAGATCCAAGTTCTGCAGGGCCTAAAATTAATGTAATTTAGGAATAGAACACAAAAATCACAAATACAAAACTAGGTTAAAGAAGCAACTTTCTGGGGCTAGAGCTGGGGCTCAGCGGTAGAGTACTTCCCTGGCACGTACAAGGACCCAGGTTCAAACCCCAGCACCACATATACAACTAAGCATCAGAAAAACAAAAACCGTATGAAAAAAATAAATAAAATTGACTCTCTCTCTCATTCACTCTTGAAAAGAAAAAAAGCAACCTTCTCTTTAAAATGTCTCCTGTTCTCTAGAAATCACAACAACTCATTTGTTTAAGAGAGAGAGGGGGACAGTGAGAGAAAGAGAGAGTCAATTTTATTTAGTTTTTCATGCAGCCTTCATTGCTCTAACACTCTGTTGTGTATGTGGTGCCTGGGTTTGAACCCACATCCTCGCACATGCCAGGCAAGCATCATAACCGCTGAGCGCCTGCTCCAGCCCCTGTGACTAGGAGTGGACTTGCGATGGTTAATTTTGTGTCAACTTGACTGCTTAGGGATATCCAGAGAGCTGGTGAACTCTGTTCCTGGGTGTGTATGTGAGGGTGTCCACTACAGTGACCAGGCCCACCTCACTCCCAACAGTTGAGTACCAACTCCTGGCCCCTGCCCAGGATCCTGTTGATCCTGTTGGGGTTAGATTTCTAACGGAGTGGCTGTGGCTCCCACTATAAGTTTAGGCCTACAGAGAAAAGTGGTCAGGGAGCTCTTCCAGGATGCTGGGGCTTCCCTCGCAAATCAATTTCTCAAAGTACTGATGAAAGGAATGCCTTCTGGACCCGTCCAGTGTGGGTGAAATGGTCCTAAATGACAAAGTCACTCCTAACATTCCAATCTCCCTAAGCCTCTAGATCCCTTCTCAGTTGAAAATTAGGCATTCCCAGTTGTCTCATGGTAGCCCATCTTTTGATCCATGTTTATCAACTAACCAAACCTCTAGGCCTATTCTAGCTCCCCAAGCTGCAAGAGTCAATGGAGAATCTTTGTGTAGTGAGCCCATATCAATGAATTCGGTCTCTGTGTTCCTTCCACCATTATCCCATAGCTCAATATCCATTCAGTCATGTTCTTCAGTTCTCCTTATACAAATTAGAAAACTCAGATGGTTCCTTTGGAGTTCACTGCACCTCCCCTGGCTCACTCTGTGCACCTTGCCTTTAGCTATTGGGACTTGTGTCCAGAAGCAAAGAGGGCAGCCCCAGAGGAGAATCAGCATAACCTTGTGTGGCAACTGCTCTGGGAAAGGCCGTTGCTATTTCTTCAGGCCATGAGGATTTATTCCTACCACTTCTAGGGTGGGGAGGCCACTTCTGCTTGGGGTGAGGAGTCCTTTTCTGCTGGCAAAGAAGACATAGAACTTAGGGACTCAACGTTCCCAGCTTCATGAGGGTCTCGCCACAGATCTCCACCCCGATGTAAGGGAGAGCATTCTTTCCCAGGCAAGGCCTTCAGTGTAAGAGTAGATGCTGGGTAATGCTGGGAGCTCAACCAGTGGAAAACAAGCCAATCGCAGGGTGAGAACTTGCTTCTGCTTCCAGCCCTGTGCACACAGGAGATAAGGATCCTCTTCAAGGCACAACTAGAAGGTGATTTATTCAGCACTTGAGCTGGGAGTTCGAATCCCTAGGCAAATCCTTTCCTTACGCCACATTTTCCAGTGGTGTTAGAAGCGAACAGACAATGTCATTATAGTCTTAATTTTCAAAGAGTGTTTGAAACTATCCACAGTCACTTAGCTGCTTCCAAGTGGTTGATTAGGAGTAGCCAATGCAGATTTTTTTTCATTTTTCTATAAACTGCTCACGTTATGGACCGATTGATTGCACACTCTTTACTACTGACAACAATGTCATGAGCATCTTTAAATCCAATCTGATCAGAGTTGGCTCTCACAGGAACACCCGTGATTCACACATGCAGACAGCTTTTGCCCACCCCCGAACCCCTTCATGCCCCTCAGCTGACAGAACACACACACATCCACTCACATACACACCCAAAAGCAATTCCAAGAAGCAGAACCAGGGTCCCTCAATCTTATCAGATCAGAAAGCCAATTCCAGAAACCCCCAGAACCAATTCAGAAAACTCATCTTTCAAATTCCATTCTTCTAGAATCACTTTCAGTACCAAAATCTGGATTAGTCAGAGTTTTCCAGAGAAATAAAACCAATAGGAGATGATAGATGACAGATACTTATTATAGGAATTGGATCGTGAAATTACAAAAAATTACAAAAAAAGGCTCAGAAGTTCCTTGATCTGCCATCTGCAAGCTGCTTGCGTAATTCAGCCATGTCCAATGTCTCGAGAACCAGGAGCACAATGTCCAACAGCAGAGAAGAGGAGTGTCTCTGCTCCAACAGAGACAGAGCAAATTCGTTGGCCTCTCTGTTCTATTTGGTCCTCAACCGTTATCTGCCAAAGGTGAGGGCGATTTTCTCAGTCTACCAGTTCACACGCTAATGGCCTCTATAAACACCCTCATGATACACCTCAAAATAATGGCTTATGAACTATCTGGGCATTACTAAGCCCCATCAAGCTGACACATAAAAGTAACCATCACAGTTGTCAATTAGGGGTAAACCTCTAACAAGTTTCGTATATGAGCTATAAGACTACAAGAACTTTCCACCGCCCAGCTTCTGGCTCTGTGTATTCCGAATCTTGTTTCTTTGCCACTTCCCACATGCTTCCTGTACTGAGGGCCATAGGACACACACTGCAGCACCCCAGGTGAGTCAACACCATAGGAGGTAGGAGTTTTCCTGGAAACTATTCCTCCCCCAGTAACTGTAACACACACAGAGTAACCAAAAGCCACATTTGTGAAATATTATATATGTATATTGCATACTGCAAAAATAGATCCTATTTGCCCACACTAAATTCATCCTCAACTTTCAGTAAGCTGGATCTGAAAAAAAAGCCTAGTTATTCCAGTACCACCTGACAGAAGGGAGAATGTGACCCCGGGGAAGTTAGGGCAAAAAGCAACAGCAGCTGTCAATGACTGTGGTTGGAACTGCATGCTTCTGCAAACTTTACAAAAACATGAGACCATGTGAAAGCACTGCCGGGGCCCCTCCTGAGGCCTTGGGCGGAGCAAGTGAGGGGCCCAGCAGAGAGGCACAGTCCTGAGAGATTAAAGAGACCCAGAGAAGGGTAATTACTAAGGCGGGGACCTCAGAGCTGCAGCCTCTGGCACAATTACCTTAACAAGTTAAATGAGCCCCAGATAAACCTGCACCCAATAAACCCAGGCTGCTTGCGCACAGAGCCCTCGCACAGAGCCCTCGCTAGGAAGGAGGACTTCAAAGCTCAAGGCCGGGTCATCAGAGGTACTGATCTCCCCTCTGGGTCCAGGCCTGTGCGTGGGCTGCAGGCCAAGGCAGGGCCTGAATCTCACCTCTCACAAAGCCCCCAGGAGCCTCTGCTGATTCACACACACACACAAGCTTTGCCCACTCCAAAGCCCTTTGTGCCCAGCAACGTGGCTGATAGAACATACATGTGTGTGCCTGAACCTCCATCAGAGCAATTCTGGAAGCAGAACCAGGGTCTCCATCATTCCTGAGCAGGGGAAGACCCCCTTTGTGGCGAGGGGAGAGACGGGAGGAAATGGAGAAGGTCATTCCCTCCTATTCCCCAAGCACAGGCTAGAAGCTGTGGAGGGCGGTCAGCTACTGCTATTCTGGAAACCAGGGCTGGGGTCCAAGTTTCTGCAGATTTGAGTTGCTTATTCCATAGCCCCCTTCTTTCATTCCATGTTGCACGTCTTCTATGGTTTGCAGGTAGTTTGTCTCACAAAGGTTCATGTGCTAGAGGCTTGGTCCCCAGTATAATGGTACTGAAAGGTAGTGGGACATCTGAGAGGTGGGTCCTAGTGGGAGGTAATCAGCTCATGGAGCCACCACCCTTAGAAGACATTAATGGCCCCAGGTATGGTGGTGCATGCCTGTAATCCCAGCAGCTCCGGAGGCTGAGGCAGAAGGATTGCAAGTTCAAAGCCAACCTCAGCAACTTTGCAAGGCCCTAAGCAAATTATCGAGACCCTGTCTCCAAATAAAAAAATACAAATGGGTGGGGATATAGCTCAGGCGTTAAGCACCGCTGGGTTCAAACCCCAGTACCAAAAGAAAAGAGAGAGATTAATGCCCACCTCAAGGAAGTAGGTTAGGTCCTACGGGACCAGATTAAAATGCCCTCACCTGAGGCCAGACAAATGGAGCTGCTTGATCTTGGACTTTCATCCTCTAAAACTGTAAGCTAAATAAACCTTTTTTCTTTATAACTTACCCCACCTCGGATATTTTGTGATGGCAACCCAAAATGGGTTAAAATACATTCCATCTGAGAAGTAGAAAACCCTAAACCAACCAGGCACAGTGGTGCATACCTGTAATCCCAGCTACTCAGGAGACTGAGGAAAGAGGATTGCAGTTTAATGTTAGCCTGACCAGGATAAGGAGACCCTGTCCCAAAATAAAAAGGGCTGGGGATGTAGCTCAGTGGTCTAGTACCCCTGGGACCAATCCCCAGTCATGAAAAAGAAAAGAAGGAGAAGGAGAGGAGGAGGTGGAGGAGGAGGAAGAAGAAGAGAAAGAAGAAGGAGGAGGAGGAGAAGAAAAGAGGAGAAGGAGAGAAGGAGAAATGAAGGGAAAAAGAAAAAAACCTGAACCAGACAGTAGGAAATTAGCATCCAAGGACTCTGTACCCTGGAACCAATCTCATGTCATGAAAAAGAAAAGAAGGAGGAGAAGGAGAAGGAGGAGGAGGAGGAGGAGGAAAAGGAGGAGAAGGAGGAGGAGGAGGAGGAGGAAAAGGAGGAGAAGGAGGAGGAAAAGGAGGAGGAGGAGGAGGAAAAGGAGGAGGAGGAGGAGGAAAAGGAGGAGGAGGAGGAGGAAAAGGAGGAGGAGGAGAAGGAGGAGGAGGAGGAGGAGGAGAAGCAAAAAGGAGGAGGAGAAAGTGAAATGAAGGGAAAAAGAAAAAACTCTGAACCGGACAGTGGGAAATTAGCATCCAAGGACTGTGTTTCAGAGCACTTATATACTGAGCCTGGAATCTGCCAGTCCCACATGCTATGACTGAAAAGCAGGGATGGTATTGCCACTGACCCCAGCCTCCAATCCAGGTGATTGGGAAACAGTGGAGGTCTGTGGGGGAGATGTAAGGGCTCTGAGCCTCCAGTGTTTTGTTTTTTTGTTTTTGTTTTTTTTAAAAGAAAGAAGGACAGTGAGAGAGAGAGAGAGAGAATCAATTTTTATTGAGTTTTTCACATGGCTTTCGTTGCTCTGACACTTAGTTGTGTACGTGGGTTGCTGGGGTTTGAACCCGTGTCCTTGCGCATGCCAGGCAAGCGCCGTTACCACTGAGCCACTGCTCCAGCCCCTGAACCTCCAGTGTTGACCGAAGTACCAGCAGGGTTGGCCAAAGTCCTTTCTGCCTCTCAGGCCCTGGAGCTCAGAGACCAGCCCCAGATTTGGCAAAGGGCGTTCAAGAAATGGGGAGTTGAGTGGGAACCAAGGCCTCTATTTAAGAGAGCTGGAAGTGAGCGAGGGGACATGATGACCACTGGTGTCCTTGGTGGGGGAGGGGCTCATCCTCCTGAGTAACAAGAGCCACGAGCAGGCAGACCCACCAGCTCAGCTGGGACCAGGCCAGGTCTTTGAGGCTCTTCCGCTCAGGAAAACCCTGTTCTCTGTCCTGAGCCAGAGAGAGAAGGAAAACAGGAAACACATGTTCTTCAGGAGAGGCTGAGCACCCAGCCCCAAGGAGCCCCCAGGGAGGACCTTCTCCCTGTATGGGAGTTTCCCAGCCCACCTGGGGACCTGCCCTGACCAGCCTGGAGGGAGCTGTGCCTAGGCTTATTCAAAGACTGAGCCTCAGCAGGCTCCATGCATTCTTGCAAATTCCCGTGCAACCTTACGCAAGGAGCTCAGGCCTCCTGTGAAATGGAGGTGCTTTTCCCCGGCTGTCTCTCTGCCTTGCCTGCCTCTCTGGCTTTGGGACCATAAAGTATCACACACATAGAAACACTACTGGGAATTCCAAAGAGACCCTTCCCTCCCCATCCTTCAAAGCCTTTGCCTCCCAGAAGCCTCTGATTGCTCCAAAGGGAAGGAACACCATGCTAGTGCTCAGGTAAGCACCTCTGCCACTCTCCGTGTCCTCCTCATGAGGGGCCTAATGCATACTGTGCATCAGAGAGAAGTCACCAATGTCTGGTCATCTTGTCCACAAAATCATGAGTACCTTGGGGTCCCGTGCACTTGTGATTCTTGGTGTTCTCCCCAGCTGCCAGCAGGTGTATGAGGAACCCTGGCTGTGTGGTATCATGGTATCAGCAGCAGGTGGGGCTGAGGGCCTCTTTCCTTCCATCCCGTCCTGACTGGTGGGGACTTGGGTTTTGACCAGCACAGTTACTAGGGCACATGGGGGAGCAGCTCAGAGGACCCCAGAAGGACCCCTTCTCAGCTGCTTTTGGCATGGACAAGGGGAGCTCCAGGAAGTTTTGCTGGTTCTGCCTCCACCTGCTCACATCCTCTTGGACCCAGCTGCAGGCCTGGCCTGGTTCACTGAGCTCTGTGCCTCTGAAGGTCAGGGCTTGGGTGTAGTTGGAAGAGGAGGCCCTTGGAAGCACCAGACATCAGATATCAGGGAAGCCTGGAGCACTGAGACACACTGCCTCCTTGAGTGTGTCTGCCGGTGTCATGTATTCCCTGGGAGGATCCACATGTCCTTCCTTGGTTCTCCTGGAAGAGCTCCCTTGGGGCCAGGCCTGGGTATGGTGACCACCAAGCTGCTTAAAGAAGAGTTAAGGGACCTGATGGGGAGAGAGGGGGTCAGGCTACCGACTTGGCCCTCCCTAGAGTGGGAGCTAGCGGGGGTTGGTTCTCCACGAAGCTGTAGGTTCCCATCCCGTTTGCATCTAGGCTGAGCCAGGAGCTAGTCCTCACAGAGGAAACGTCAACAAAAGTGACAAATGCTACATCCAGCCACGACAGTTAGAAGAGGTTATGTTTTCTCCATTCACTCTCTCCTATCTGCCCACTGGATGCAGAGACTCTGAGTCCATAAAAGAGGGCAGGGCCATCAGGCAGAGAGCCTGGATCCCTGAGTCACTGCATGGATGGCCTCCTGCTAACCAGGAATACCCACATGGGACCGTTCCATGAGGATTAGCCTCTGTTGCGCTCAGCCACTGAGATGCTGGGATTTTTTTGTTTCATGGACATGTACTACCTTGATGCAGTTGCTTTATAGGGGCAAGGAGAAACTGAGTCCAACTTCAGATCTACCATCCTCGCTCCATTTTAAGACTTGGAATGTAGTTGGGTCCATCTGTCAGCTTTGCCTGTTGGTTGGCCCCAGTGAGGGGATGTCTCGAGTTCAAACAACTAAGAGCCCCACTGTCCAGTCTCATCTCCTAGCCCCCATAATTAACTCCAACCCTCCTCGAACCCTGCCTACATTGGGCCTTCCACTGTGGCATCCTGATGGTATGCCTTTCTGAATTCCAGCTGTAGCCATCATGTCTTGGATAGCATGGGCCTCTCTGCTCTGCCGTGGAGCCCTCAGGATCCCAGCTCCTACTTCCCTTTGCTTGCTCAGAGATTGCTGGGCCCTGGAAAGTCCAGAGGCCAGATGGGGACCATGGCTGTTCATGGTGGAGCTGGTACCTCCACGCTGAGGGTTCTCTGTGCCTCGTCCCATTCCATCCTACAACGAACCTGTGTGGCTCAGCAGTATTGCGCTTGCCTGGCATGCGCAAGGACTCAGGTTTAAACCCTAGCACCACATAACCGACTAAGTGTGGGAGAAACAAAAATCAGATGAAAACATAAAGTGGTTTCTCTCACTCTCTTCCTCTCCCTTAAAAAAAAATAGGTGTCCAATAAGCATGTGTTGCATGAACAAACAAGGCAGACAGATTATCAACCCCTGGGTCGGCAGTGCTAGATGGCCTCGGGCCATCCAGCAAGCTTCCTGGAAAGGGTATCATTGGGGGTCAAGTCATGGGACCTCACTGAGCCCAGTTTCTTTTCCAAGGTTGTCTTGGCTGCTCAGGAGTATGAATGTTTGAAATCCACATAGGCTTAGACATGAAAATACAAGAAGATCCTTTAGCATGTAGGCCTGGTCCATGCTAGGCAAGTACTCTCCCACTGAGCCTCATTTGCAGCCCAAGGAAAGGCTTTAAACCAGAGTTATCCAAAAGAAATAAGATGTAAGCCAAATGCAAGCTATATATATATATATAAAATTTAAATTTTTCTGGTAGCTACTTTATGGTACTTTTTGTTTTAAAAGAGAGAGTGGAGGATAGGGAAGGATCTAGGGAGACAATCAACAATATAACATACTCTTTACCCCCCTGAGAATCCAAATAATACTTATGCAATCATTTAATTCTGGAAAATTCACAGTCTAAGCATTTATATTGCTTGTAGGGGCGGAATATAGACGAATCAAGAGACTGGAGAATGGTGATGTGGGGGTTAATTCTGGTTTAAAAACAAATGTATATCATATTGTTACTTTATATGCATTTATGATTGCTCAATAACTCAACTCCTTAATAAATAATTTAAAAATGAGAGAGAGAGAATCAATTTTATTTAGTTTTTTATGTGGTTTTGTGGCTCCGACACTTCATTGTGTACATGGTACCGGGCTTTGAACCCATGTCCTCGCACATGCCAGGCAAGCACTGTAACCACTCCAGCCCCTTTATGGTACTTATTGAACCCAGGACATCCCCTATGCTAGGGAATCGCTCTACCACTGAGCTACAGCCCCAGCTCTTTTTGTTAAGGCAGAGTCTTGCTAAGTTACACAGGCTAACCTCAAGCCTGTGATCTTCCTGCCTCAGCTTCCCACGTGGCTGGGATTACAGGCATGTAGCACCATACCCAGCTTCTAGTAGCTACATTTTAGAAAGAAACATGAAATTAACTTTAATTATATCTTTTATTTGATCTGTTGTAAAGGAAATGCTATCATTTTAACATATAATTATAAAAAATTAGTAACAGCCTGACATCCTTTTCCTAGTACTAAGTCTACAAAAATCTGATGTATGTTCTATGTGAACAACACATCTCAACTCAGACTAGCACAGCTTCAATTGTTCAAGACCTACAAATGGCTGGTGGCCACCATATCACATAGCCCAGCTCTGATCTGGGGACATGAGATCAGGCTGGCCCAGAGAACAAGTTTTCAGGGCTCTCAACATGGTTAATCTCTCAGACCCTGGAAAGTCCAAGGGCTGAGGCCTCACTTAGCAGGGCACTCTGCCAGTCTGTAAGTAGCACACAAGGAAATAAATACCACATAAACGCAAACCACTATGTGTTAAGATTCAGGGAAAGCTGCGGATGGTTTTAATCTGCTGCAAATCGGCATGTGTTTGTACTTTCCTATTTACAGTAGGCCCGACGAGGAGGCTTGTAAACAGCTCAAGGAGCGCCAAGAAGCCCAGCACCCCACACAGCTGTGCCGTGTTCCCCAATTACCCCAGCCCCTCAGGTTACAAGCAAGCACCGATTAAACTCAGAATGTTTTCACAACCGGGGAGCACTGTCTGTGAAATATGAGGGGTGGGGGGTGGAATCTGAGTAAGAGCCAGGCTGGGAAATTGTTGCCAGCTGTGGTATGTGGGAACAGGGGGTGGGGTGGGACCCCAGAACGAAGCCCTTCTTCCTGCCCTGTGTCATCTGGGCTTTGTATCTAAGCCTGGAGGTATCACCCAGGAGAGACACTTCAAACATTCAAAGTGGGCCAGCAGAAGGAGAGTGAGCCATGGAGACAGACTAGGTCGTTATCCTGGGTGTGCAACCTGAGCCATCTCACAGGGTCCCTGACTCAGCAGGGTGCATGCTCAGGAGGGTTCTAGACTTGGTTTAATGTTTTGTGTGACCATCTTGACATTCTTACTACTTTTGGAACCATGGGCTGGCATTTTTATTTTGCAGAGAGCCCCATAAATTGTGGAGCCAGTCTTGAATGGAGACGGTGCAGGCAACAATAAGCCCTTCCTGCCCAAGTCCCCGCTAGGGAAGGGCTGAGCATTCTGAGGTTGGCCTTGCAGGGACCAGAGCAGCCCTTTGCCCCATTCAGCAAAGCAAGGGGAGACCATCTGGAGGAAAGGCCAGGATGGCCTAGCGCGGCACTCAGAAGAGGCAGGCCCTGGAGAGCAACCAGGATGTTGCGTATTTCCAAAGTCAGATCACAATGGTCTCTTTTCATTTAAAGAAAAATACCGCAACCATTTCCTACCAAAGGTTAAGTCTTTACACTTAAAAAGACATATTTTTAACCTGCCAAGGAATGTGCTTTTTAAAGCTGGCTTCCAGCCCTTCCTGAAGCTGAGATTCCCTCCTCCACTCTTAGGGAGAGGCCTGGTGTCCCATGGGAGCATCAAGTGGCCCTATAGCTCCTGCCCCCAAAGCTAGGCAGGGAGAGGTAATGAGCTGGTGTCGCTGTCCATCCCCTGACTTGGCCAGAACCAGCTGATCAGGACAGGAGCTCTGAAGGCTCCTATGCACAGAAACACCATCCCCCGCTCCCCCAAGACCTAACCTCAGGCAGGGTCCTTGCACCTCCTGCCTGGCTGTAAGCTCCTCCAGCCTTGCCCAAAGGCCACAGGCCTGGCCACCAGCTCCCACCTTCCCTACCCTGTCTACTGTTCAGGAAGCAGAAATCTGCTGAATCCCAGGCCTAGACCGCGAATGAAAGTGGACCAACGGGTGCCCCGGGCTCCCTGGACAAGGCCTGAGCAGCAGTGCCCAGGAGAGCCCCTCACACCTGCCTGACCCCCAGGCAGGGGGCCCTCCATTCTTACCCTGCAACCCACTCCTTCACCACTCAGCAACATCATTCCACGCAGTTCTTGCCTCGCCCTCCTCTTCAGCTCTCCTCTCTGCATTTGGACTATCCCATATACTCCCACAGCAACGTTCAATGGTTCTAGTTGTATCACATCCTTGCCAAAACAGCGTCGCCAGTCACACGCTCTTCCCTGGTCCCCTGCCTGCACAGATTTTGGACTTGCCCTACTCCATAATCGCATGAACCTACACACATACATACGTATATAAATATCATCCACACATGCATATAGACATGCCAAACATCTGTTCTGTTGTGTCTAGTTCTCTAGAGGACCCTAAAATAATTGTCTTTATCAGATTAAGAAAAATCTTTTCAGTTTGTTCTTTCAATGAATGTATGCTAAATTTTATCATATGTTTCTACACCAATTAGGGTGATCTGGTGATTTTTTTTCTCTTTTATTCCTTATATGTAAGGGACTAAATTATAAATTAATTGGTTTCCCAATGCTAAAACAACCTTGTCCTTCTGTAATAAACTCAATTTGGTCATGATTTAATATCATTTTTGTATATCTTTTTAATCGATTTACTGACATTTAATCAGAGAATTATGCATCTATCTTTATGAGAGAAATTGGCCTGTAATTTTTCTTCCCGTGACATCCTTTGTCAGGTGTCAAGGCTTCCTGGGCTTGATAAGCATATTTCGAAAGGTTTCTTTTCTTATTCTTTGGAAAAGACACTGTGATGCTGCTCCCTCTAAAGTTGGTAAAATCACTAGCAAAGGCATCTGGGGCTAGAGTTTTCTTTGTAGGAAGAACAGTAGCTGAGCAAAGTAGCACATACCTGTAATCCTAACAACTTGAGAGGCTGAAGCAAGAGGCCAGCCTCTGCAACTTAGCAAGACCATGTCTCAAAATAAAAAGTATGTAGCTTTGTGGTAGAATGCCCAGGTTCAATCTCTGGTACTGCAAAAAAATAAAAGAGTTGTGAGCCGGGCGTGGTGTCCCATACCTGTAATCCCATTCAGCTCTGGAGGCTGAGGCAGGAGGACCACAAGTTCAAAGCCAGCTTCAGCAATTTAGCAAGGCCCTAAGCAACTTAGCAAAACCCTGCCTCTAAATAAAATATAAAAAAGGGCTGGCGATGTGACTCAGTGGTTAAGCACCCCTGGGTTCAATCCCTGGTACCAAAAACAAAAGAGAGAGTTGTGAGTATTCAGATTTTTTATTTATATGATAGTTAAGTTTTTTCCTCCAAGGAATTTTTCCATTTCATCTAAATTTTCAAAATATTGGCATAAAGTTCTTGATAATATTCTATTCTTACCTTTTTACTGTCTGTAGGATCTGTATCAAAGTCCATTTTTTCATTACTGATATGGATTCATATCCTCTCTCTCTCTCTCTCTCTCTTTGTGTTTTTTCCTGATTAACTTCACCAGTATTTGTTAAATTTTCTGGTCTTTTCGTAGAACAAGTTTTGTAAACTTTTCTGTTTTACTAGTTTATGCTCATTTCTAGTTTTTGGTTTTTGTTTCTTGTTTTTGTTCTAAGAACAGAACCCAGGGGTGCTCTATCACTGAGCCACATCCCCAGACATCCCTATTTTTTTTTTTCATTTTGAGGCAGAGCCTTGCTAAGTTGCCCCCGCTGGCCTTGAACTTGCGACCCCCCTGCCTCAGCCTCTGGAGTCTTACAGTCATGCACCACCATGCCCAGTTCTATCCCCTACTTTCTTTGGGTTTAGTTTGCTATTATTTTTCTAGCTTTTTGAGTTAAATATTTATTTTTTTTTTAGGTTTTTTTGACCATTTTTTATTCATGTATTTTTTTTTATTTTTGAACAACCTTACAAAATTTTAACAAAATAATATAAAATGTGTATAAAATGTGTAAATATTCTGGATATTGCAATTATCCCCAGGAGTGCCCCCCCCAATTACCCTCCCTTATCCCTCCCTTCCCTTTCCCTTTATAACTCTAAAAAAAGGTATTAGATTATAAAGCATTACATCTTATCTGGAT
>PVKS010014202.1:0-48887 GCA_004027875.1 Aplodontia rufa | reverse complement strand
ATAGAAATGAACTGGAAAGGCAAAAAAAATCCATGAAAAAAGTCTCAAGATTTTTGAAGCAGAGTTCAAATTTTCTCCTGAAACTTTGACAGATGTTGACACTAAGTTTTTTAATTTTCTTCACTAAACTCTAATCCTTAATGGATATAGTGCTTTATTTCCAACAACACAAATTTATCATGAGCCACAACACAAATGATCGGCTTATGCGTGGTTATGAGAAGATAAAATACATGAAAGTATTCTTAAGGGGAAAATTTATTGCACTGAGTGTTCACATTAAAAATCAGGAGAGATCCCTAACAAATAAGCTTATGCTCCAACACAAATCTCTACAAAAGGAAGAACAGTCTAATCCCAAAGCCAGCAGAAGACAGGAAATAATTAAGATCAAAGCTGAAATCAATGAAAGTAAGAACAACAACAACAAAAACAAAAACAATAAAAAGAATTGACAAAACAAAGAGCTGGTTCTTCAAAAAAATAAATAAAATTGACAGACCCCTAGCTAATCTAACTAAAAGAAGGAGAGAATCAAAGCAAATCAACAAAATCACCAATGAAAAGGGGGTGATTACCACTGACCCCCTTGATATCAAGCAAATTATCAGAACATATTTTAAAAATCTATATTCCTCTAAATCAGATAATTTGGATGACATGGACAAATTTCTAGACACATACAACATCCCCAAATTGACACACTATGGCACTGAAATCCTAAACAGCTCAATAACAGGCACCAAAACCATACAGCAATTAAAAGTCTTCCAAAGAAGAAAAGCCCAGGACATGATGGATACTCCGTGGAGTTTTACCACATCTTTGAAGAAGAGCTAACACCTCTCTCTATTAAGTTATTCCAAGAAATTGAAAATGAGGGAACTCTTCCAAACTCTTTTTATGAAGCAACCATAACTCTGATATCAAAACCCAACAGAGACACATTGAAAAAGAAAACTACAGACCAATATCCCTCATGAATATTGATGCAAAAATCCTCAATAAGATTCGTGCAAATCACATTCAAAAATACATCAAGAAAATAATTCATGATGATCAAATGGGCTTCATTCCAGGCATGCAAGGCTGGTTCAACATACACAAATCAATAAATGTGATTCAGCAGTTAAACAGAATTAAGGACAAAAACCATATGATCATATCAATAGATGCAGAAAAGGCCTTCAAGGGGGCTGGTGCGGTAGCTTGGTAGTTTCAGCGCTTGCCTGGCAAGTGCAAGGACACAAGTTCAAATCCCAGCACCATGTATACAACGAAGTATCTGAGGAATGAACGTCACATAAAAAACTAAATAAAGATTGCTTCTCTCTCTCTCTCTCTCTCTCTGTTCTCTCTTTCTTTGAAAAAAAAAAAAAAAAGAAAAAGAAAAGGCCATCAGTAAAATCCAGCACATATTTATGCTCCAAATTCTAGACAAAGGAACTCATCTTAACTTTGTAAAGGCCATATATGCCAAACCTCAGCTAGTATAATACTAAATGGAGAAAGGTTGAAAGCATTTCCACTGAACTCAGGAGCAAGACAAGGCTGCCTGCTTTCACCACTTTTATTCAATATAGTCCTCGAGACCCTGGCTGGAGCAATCAGACAAGAGGAAGAAATCAAAGCGATAAGAATAGGAAGGGAGGAAGTCAAACTATACCTTTTTGCTGATGACATAATCCTGTATCTGGAAGATCCAAAACATTCCACCAGAAAACTGTTAGAGCTAATAAACAGGTTTGGCAAAGTAGCAGGCTACAAGATAAATAGCTCTCCAATATGCCAACAATATTAGGGCAGAAGAAGAAATCAGAAAAGTGGTCCCATTCACAATATCCTCTAAAAGAATAAAATATTTGGGAATTAATCTATCAAGAGAAGTGAAAGACCTCTACAATGAAAATTATTGAACACTGAAAAAAGAAATTGCAGAAGACCTGAGAAGATGGAAAGATGTTCCGTGCTCTTGGTTAAGCAGAATTAATATAATAAAAATGGCCATTCTGCCAAAAGCACTGTTCAGATTTAATGCAATCCCTATCAAGATTCCAAATGTCATTCTTTGTAGGTATAGAAAAAGCAATTCTCAAATTCATATGGAACAACAAGAAACCCAGAATAGCCAAAACATTACTAAGCAAGAAACACAAAACAGGTGGTTTTGCAATACCAGATCTAAAATTATACTATTGAACTGTAGTATTAAAAACAGCATGATACTGGTATCAAAATAGGAATGAAGACCAATGGAATAGAGTAGAAGACTCTGAGACAAGCACACAAATCTTTAAACATCTGATCTTTGACAAAAGGGGTCAAAATATAATATGGAGGAGAGATAGCCTATTCAACAAATGGTGCTGGACAATCTGGGCAGCCACTTGCAGAAAATAGAAATTAGATCCTTATCTTTCACCTTGCACAAAAATCAAATCTAAGTGGATCAAGGAATTAGGAATTAAAACAGATATCATACAACTGGTAGAAGAAAAATTAGAACCAACACTCCAGCATATGCGAATGGGCAATGACTTACTCAAAAAGAATCCTAAAGTGAAAGAATTACAGTCCAAAAACCAATGAGTAGGATGCCGTTAAACTAAAAAGTTTCTGCTCAGCCAAGGAAATAGTCAAAACAGTCAAGAGACAACTTACAGAATGGGAGAGAATCATGGCCTGTGATCCCTCTGACAGGGGACTAATATCCAAAATTTACAAAGAATTAAAAAAACTCAATAACAAAAACACAAACAATCCAATCAATAAATGGGCCAGAGAGCTAAACAGAAACTGTCAACAGAGGACATTAAGCAAGCCAATGAATACATAAGAAAATATTCTAAATCATTGGCAATCAGAGAAATACAAATCAAAACTACATTAAGATTTCACCTCACACCAGTCAGACTGGCAAAAATGAAGAATACAAACAACAACAAATGCTGGAGGAGTTCTGGGGAGATAGGAATGCTAGCACACTGTTGGTGGAATTGCAGACTGGTCCAGCCACTCTGGAAAGCAGCGTGGAGACTCCTCAAAAAATTAGGGTTGGATCCACCATATGACCAGCCATCCCTCTTCTGGGTATTTTCCCAGAGTAGTTAGAATCAGCATATTACAGCAACACAGCAAAATCCATGTTCATAGAAGCTCAATTTACGATAGCTAAATTATGGAACCAACCCAGATGCCCCTCACTGGATGAATGGATCCAAAATCTCTGATATATACAATGGAATTCTACTCAGCTACTAGAAACAATGATATTGCACCTATTGAAGTTAAATGGATGGCATTGGAAGAAATCATGAGCCAAACTCAGAGAATCAAGGGCCGAATGGTATCCCTCATTTGTGGAGGCTGGACCTAAACCCAGGTTTGAGAGTAAAGTCGGCAAACTCATGTATTAGATCCATAGAACAAAAAATGCAAAATGTTAATATTTATGAGATACAATTGCAAGATACTTCATAAGATATTTGAATAAGCTATGCTGCATACCTGTAAAAAAGGTAAATGTTCAATCCCATTGCCAAATATTTTGAAGAATAACAAGAGATGATAGGAAGGGAGGAGAAGAGGAAATGTTGGAACTGAGATACAGCAAGGTACATTACAAGCAGTTATAAATGTCACTGTATATATTATAGCCATATGTAAAAAAATGTTCTTCATAGGTATAAGAATTATGTCACTGTATTTGGGTTTTTTAGGAACAAAATTGGACCCAGAAAAAAGGCAAGGGATCAGGGGGATGGGAGGAGGGAGGTAAAGGGGTGTGGGGGGGATATTGAACAAATTGTATTTCTGATTTGTGTGCATCTAGAAATATATGACAGCTAATTCCATCATTACGTAAAACTATAATGCACTAATAAAATTACATATAAATAAATAATAATATTCTAAGTTAATGTTTTCAACAACAACATTATTTAATATATTTAAAAATAAATTGTAAAATTTTTTCAATACATAATGTACTCAATCTAACATAGGTAAAATCAGATTTTATAAAAATTCCCAAACTTTTACAAAAGTCCCTCAAACAGTAGTGAAGACTTTTTGATAGAGAAAAACATGCATCATATGGTTTTATAGCTATGCTCTACCAAGGTCTCATCAGATAGGTCATTGCAATTTATTTAGTTTTTTCCAGAGAAGGAAGAAGGATGATTCATCCACTTGCTTCATAAGACCAAAACAATCGTGAGGCAAAACCTGACAAGGAAGTAAAGAAAATAACAGACCTAGTTCAAGCACAAATACAGATGCAATTATTCTAAACAAAAATTCAGCCATCCAAATTCTCATGTATAAAAATATCAGCACACAATACCTTATGACCAAGAAATGTAGAGGTACCTGGCAAATAGCAATCAAAGCAAAACATCCATCAGTCATGTTGAGAACATAATCTCTTGTTAGGGTGTGTTGGGAATGCCACTTCACCTCTGTAGTCTTCCTACCCCAAATCCATAACCCCCATCTAAACACAAGAACAACTCCAGAAAAAATATTTAACAAATACAAATTGAGGGACTTTCTGCAAATATGAACATGTTGTCCTTAGGTGGGATCCTGAGGACAGAAAATTGTGAAGATTTATAAAAGCAACAAAAAGGTATGATGCTAACTAATATAAAAAGACATCTACTGATTAAAACAAAAATTAGACACTTTAAGTAAAATGAAAATGAGTTAAAACACTGATAATATATTGTGCCACATTTGGCTGAGAACTAATATCAGTTCCTGTAATAGGCAGAGGTCTAAGATGGCCCTTAAATTTTCAAGCCCTGGTGGACATACCTCTTCTCTAATTATTTAATACAATAATCTTTGAAATCAGAGTTTCTAACTGGTCCCAGAACAGGAAGTGGGGCATGTGCTCCACCTGGCTTGGAAAAGACCTATGCTCTAAATTGCCTGTGAGCACCATGTGCAAGTCAGAGCAGTTGTCCTATGGCAGCTGAGACTGGTCACTGGACAACAGCCAAGGTAAATGGGGTCTCCTCATGAAGCTACAAGGAAATGAATTCTGTTTACAATCAATAATGTTGGCAGAGGACCCAAACCTCAGCTGAAAGCTGCTGCCACATTGACTTAAGTCTGTGAGACCCATGGCAGGGAATCCAGCCGTGTCCTGCTGGGCTTCTGACCTACCGCAGGTGGAAGATAATGAATGTGTGGTATTTGAAGTCACTGAGTTTTCAATAAAATGCTAAAGACCTAGAAATAAATACTTAAAGAACAAAACCCTTCAAGGAAAAGAGTGGAATTTCATAAAAGAGAAAACTATACATTGTTGATAAATATATGAAAGATGTACTTAAGTTTAGCATATCTAATAAAAATAAGCTTTAATATTGTTTTATGCCTTTCACATTGTTCTTACTTGAAAATCTTCTCAATATCAACATCTGAGGATTATTTGAGTGAAGGATCTCTTATATATTGTATGTACAAGTGTAAATTGGTATAATTCATTTTGGAAAACAATTTAGAACTATACTGTGTGTAGGTAAGTTTTCCATCACAGTGACAAAATGCTTAAGAAAATTGACTTAAAACTCATGGGTTTTTTTTTCTCCTTTTTTTTTTGACTCATGGCTACAAAGATTTCATTCCGTGGTTGGTTGGTACCATTGTCTTTGGATTTGTGGCAAGGTAGAATATCATGGTGAGGAGTGTGTGATGGATTAAAACTTCTCACCTCTTGGTAACCAGAAAGAGCCAGGGAGGTGGAGAGTGGAGGAGAAAAAGTTAGGATTCCTAATGTCCCCTTAAAGGCCATACCCGAAATGACTTAGGTTCCTTCCCTTAGGCTCCACTTTTTTTTTTTTTTTTTTTTTAAGAGAGAAGGACAGTGAGAGAGAGAGAGAGACAGAGAGAATCAATTTTTTATTGAGTTTTTCACATGGCTTTCATTGCTCTGACACTAAGTTGTGTATGTGAGTGCTGGGGTTTGAACTTGTGTACTTGCACATGCTGGGCAAGTGCCATAACCACCAAGCCACCGCTCCAGCCCCCTAGGCTCCACTTCTTAACGTTCAACCACCACCCAATAGCACCACAGACTGTCAACACATGGGCCTTTGGGGTCATTTCAAATCCAAACTACAATAAAGTATTTACATATCCTTTTGTGACTAGGAAGTCTATTCCTGGAAATATTCCCAAGAAAATGCTTGCAATTGTGCATTAGGAAATACTTGTACATTCATAACGGCACTGGTTTCACTAGAAAAGCTTGGAAGCAACCAAAATACTTATTTCAAAGAGAATGAATAAATTAATTTGTGGTATCTCTATATAGTGTGTTATTATATAGTTGTCAAAACAACAGCTACACAGTCATGTGTACCAATCTTAGCAATAAAAGAGACTAAGAATGAGTTTCAGAAGGTTAAATAAAATATGGTACCATTTTTATAATGCTAAATTAAAACAGCTACCCAGAAAACCTTTACAGACACATAGAATATTTTATAATTAGAATTATATTTTATAAAAGCATCAGAAATACTTAAATCAGGAAGATGGGGAACAGGAATTTGGGATGAAGGAGTATATGGCTATAAGTGGCCATAAGATGTGTAATTTAAAGAGCCTCTGGGACATTTCTAGTAAATGGAATATTAAATTTAATCTCTCATATAACAGACTTTAATCTCATTTTAGCCATTGAGTTCCATTCCTCTCCCCCACACATAATTTGCTTATTGTAAAACATATGAAAATGCCTAAGGAAGTTTTATAAAGAAAAAATAACAAATTATCCCATCAATATGTAATTAATTTTTAGATGTTTTCCTTGCAGTGTTCAACAGGAATTATTAACAATTTAATTATATCTAATTTATTGCACTTTTTTCTTGTCTTTATAATAGGCTTCTGGGTGTAAATTGATCAACCCAGCCACTAATGATTTATATGCTATGGAATTAAGGCACTCTCAAATATATTGGAAGAAATCTGTTAATAAATTACTGAGTATTATTCATGAATCAATCTTATAGCTGAACCTAGATTTTAAACCACTGTTGGTACATTGACAAATTGTCAGAACAAGAGCATCATGTTTATGTTTGAAAAGATGCTTGACTCATTTGTATTGTGTTTGGCTAGAAGAACAGCAGAAAAGCTGACTGCAGTTAAAGGCAAAGACTCAGACTGGCCACAAGCCCTTTCAGGCCAGGGCTCCCCTGCAGTAATGAAAAACTGCTCTAGCCTTCTTGTGACATCTCAAATTTTGCTAAACTCATAGTGAAAAGTAGTATTTCCAAGCAATCTAATGTTATTCCTGTCACCTGGAGATGTTTTTACTTTTATGGTTCTATTTTGTTGCTCAGAAACAACACAATCCTAATCCATGGCACCCTGGAAGCATAGGATAAGCATAGGATACATCAGTCATACATGGAAGCCTTCATCACATGGTTTTAAAATGAAGAAGGAGAAGGGAAGATAATATTGGAAAACTGAATAGTTACAAAATGAGAGTTATCGAGTAAGACAATATATGTAGGAATCATGTGAATAAAGGCCCTGGATGGAAGGCAATGGTTGAGAGCAGAAAGGTACAGAGTCTGGCTTCAAACACTGTATAATATATCCAATTACAGAGGGAGAATTAGAATCAATGGCTAGAATTAGGTAAGCAAATAATGAATGTCAGATTTTTTTTAAAAAAAAAGTCTTAAACTTGTTCCAAAAAGCAATTACTTTCCCATGAAGCAACATAATAGAAGATGTATAATTGTCAGATTATTAATTCCTCATTAATTTGGAAGTTTAATTCATGGCCTTGAAGTTCTTTCTAACACTAAAAATCAATTTCTTATATTCTTCTCACATTAGAACACAATAAAACATGAAATAATCCTTCACCATCTTTATTTGTGCATATAAAATTAAGCAAGCATATTTTATATAATCCCACAAATGATTTTGTTTTGTGTTGAAATTTGGATATTCATCAATCTTCTGAGAAAGAGAAATAGTGAAACATTGCTCTCCCTTTCAAGTTGACACTGAGGCAGAATTAGTAAAATATACTTCTTTTTAAGTTTATGATTTATTTTTTAATTATGATAAATAACATACATAAAATTTGCCATCCTAATCATTTCTCAGTGCACAGTTCAGTGATAAATCTACTCACATTATTATGTGATGGATCACTGAAACCTGAAACATTTTCATTTTGCAAAACAAAAACTATGTACAGATTGAACAACTCCCCATTTATCCCTTCTTCCAGGTCCTGGAATCCACAGTTTTACCTTTTGTTTTTAGGAACATGCATCAAAATGGAAGCATTCATATTTGTCTTTTTGTGACTGTCTTATCTCATTTAGCATAATTTCATAAAAATTCAATCATGTTGCAGCATTTGATAGGATTTCCTTTAAGTTTAATGCTGCATTATTCGTATGCACCACTTTTTCCTTATGCATTCATCCATCCATGGACATTGTTTTCCATCTCTGGGCCTTTATAAACAAGTCTGAAAGGAGCATGGTTGTGGAAATACCTCTTCAAAATCCTGCCTTTATTTTTGTGACTATATACCTAAAAGCATGAATGTTGTATCATATCAGAATTCTATGATTCATTCTGTGAAGAACTCCTACACTGTTTTGCATGGAAACTGTACCATTTTACATCCCCACTAATGGTACACAAGAAGCCAGTTTCTCCTGTACTCACCAATATTCTTCATTTTTTGTTTTGTCTTTTTATGTGTATGTATGTGCGTGTGTGCATGTGTGTGTGTGTGTGCATGTGCTTGAGAGAGAATAACCATCCTAGTGGATGTTAGGTGACATCTTGTGTTTGTGATTTGTATTTGAATTTCTCTAATGATTCATAATTCAGGCATCTTTCAAATATTTATTGGCTTTTTGGGCATCTTCTTTGGAGAAATGTCTCAGTCCTTTACACATTGTTGGTTCATTTTATTTCTTATTTTAATACTGAGCTGTGCAATTTTTAATACATCTTGGATATTAACCCCTATTAATTAGATATGTGATTTACAATTTTTTCTCCTTTCCATTCTGTTCATTGCTTCCCTTGTTGTACAAAAGTTTTAAAGTTTGATGTAGTCTCATTTGTCTGTTTGTTTTTTGTTGCCTACATATTTGGTGTCCTGTCCAAGAAATTTTGGCCTAATCTAATGTACTGAAGTTCTCACTATGCTTTTTTTGAGGATTATTAGAGTTTTAGATCTTATGGTTACATCTGTCATTCATTTTGGTTTAATTTTGTATGTTGCATAAGGAATATTTCAATTTATTTTGCATATAGATGTGAAGTTTTCCTAATATCATTTGTTGAAGATTTTATCATTTCACCAATGTGTGCTCTTAGCACCCTTGTCAAAGACCAGTTGAACATATATATGAGGGTTTATGTCTGGATTTTGCCTTATGTCTACTATTCTATTTTTTTTCTTGCCAG
Source organism: Aplodontia rufa (assembly GCA_004027875.1). Taxonomy (NCBI): domain Eukaryota; kingdom Metazoa; phylum Chordata; class Mammalia; order Rodentia; family Aplodontiidae; genus Aplodontia; species Aplodontia rufa. Next base: position 39,413 of record PVKS010014202.1, on the reverse strand, counting down.
TACCATAATTGCTTAGGTTTATGATAATATTTCAAATCAGGAAATTTGAGGCCTATAAATTTATTCTTCTTTTAAAGGTTATTTTGACTGTTTAGGGTTTCTTGAGATTTCATATAAGTTTCAGAATTGTTTATTGTTTTCTATTTCTACAAAAAAATAGAAACTTTTTGACAGGGATTACATTTAAGCTATAAGTAGCTTAAAGTGGTATGGCTATTTTGACAATATTAGATCTTCCAGTCCATGAACATGGGATGTCTTTGCATTTGTGTGGCTACTTGTCTTCTTTAGTATCTTTCAGCAATGTTTTCTAGTGGTCAGCATATAACTCTTTCATCTTCACAGTTAGGTTAATTCCAAAGTGTTTCATTCTTTTTCATTGTAAACTATTAAATGGATTCATTTTTGGGGGCTGGAGTGCTGGCTCAGTGGTTTCGGCGCTTGCCTTGCAGGCATGGGGACCTGGGTTCAAACCCCAGCACCATGTACACAACCAAGTGTTGGAGCAACTAAGGCCATGTGAAAAACTAAATAAAGTTGTTTCTCTTTCTCTGTTCTTCTCACTGTCCCTCTCTCTTTAAAAAAAAAAAAAGGATTCATTTTTCTTAATTTCTGTATCAAACACAACCAATTTTTGCCTATTCATTTGTATCCTATAACTTGGCTAGATGTATTTATTAGCTCTAACAGCTTTGCTGTGGAATCTTTGGGTTGTCTACATAGAAGATTATGTGATCTAAGAACAAACACAATTTTTCTTCTGTCTTTCAATTTGGATGCTCTTTCTTTTTCTGATCTGACTTCCAATATTATGTTGGATATAAGTGGTAGAGTGAATGTCCTTGTCTCCTTCCTGACTAGAGAAAAAGCTATCAAATTTGCACCATTGTGTACATCATCTGTGGCCTTTTCATATAAGTCCTTTTTTACATTGAGATAGTCTGCTTGACAGCTCTAGATTTTTTTAGTGTTTGTAATCAATAATTGGTGTTGCATTTTGTCAAATTATTTTCCTGCATCAACTAACATCACAATGTGTTCTTTGTCCTTCATTCTCTAAATGTGACACATTACATTGACTGATGCTTGTGAGTGGAGCATCTCCATATTCCAGGAATAGATCCCACTTGGTCACTGTGAATAACACTTTTAATGTGTTGCTGAATTCAGTTTACTACTATTTTATTGAGGATCTCTACAGCACTGATATTGCTCTTCAGTTTTCTTGTAGTGCCTTTGACTGACTTTATTTTCAAAGCCATGTTGACCTCAGACAGTGAGCTTGGATGGGTTCCATCTCTGTTGCTTCTTGAGAATTGGTGTTAATTCTTCTTTAGATGTCATGTAGAATTCGCCAGTGAAGCCATCTGTTCCTGGGATTTTATTGTTTGGGAGATTTTTGATTACTGATTCCATTTCCTTCTTAGTTCCTGGTCTCTTCAGATTTCTTACATCTTCGTAATCAAGTCTTGACAAGTTGCATAATTCTAGGGATTTATTTGTTTCTTATATTATCCAATTTGTGGGTATGTAATTGTTCATGGTCATTTCCTACAATCATTTTTATTTTGCAGGATCAGTTATAATGTACTCTCTTTCATTTTTTATTTTAGTTATTTGAATCTTCTTTTCTTGAACTTGCCACCACACCTGTCAAGATAAATATTTTTAAAGGAGGGGACAGTGAGAGAGAGGGGGGGGGGGAAGAGAGAGAGAGAGAGAGAGAGAGAGAAAAGCTATTTTTATTTAGTTTTTTATGTGCCTTTCATTGCTCGGACCTTGGTTGTGTATGTGATGCTGGGGTTTGAACTCGTGCATGCCAGGCAAGCACTGTATCCGCCAAGCCACCACTCCAGCATCAAGATAATTTTTTCTTCTAGTTTTCTTTTATATATATCATTTATTTTTGCCCTAGTATTTATTAATTCCTTAGTCTTAATATTTTGCATTTAAGATGTTTTTCTTTTTCTGTATCTTTGACTATAAAATTAAGTTGTTGTTTTGAGATCTTTCTTCATTTTTAATGTAAATGGTTATTATTACAAACTTGATCTTGGTACTGCTTGCAGTGCATCCTTTAAGTCTTAGTGTTCTGTATTTCAATGTATTTCCTAATTTCCTTCACGACATATTCTTTGACCCACTGTTTTTTAAGGATGTGGTTATTTCCATATATTTGTGTATCTTCCAGTTTCCGTTTTACACTTGATTTATATTTCACTAAATTGTAATCAGCAAAGATATTTGCTTTTATTGCAATCTTTAATTTGTTGAGTTTTTTTAGACTAAGAGTTATTTCTAAAATATATAAATAAGTCTTTTGACTCAGTAATATAAGAACTCTGTTTTAGTCTTTTTTTTATTACTGACAAAAGAAAGAACTGAAAAGAACAGTTTTAGAGGAGGAAATATTTTCTTGGGGCTCAAAGCTTCAGTCTATAAACTGAGCCCATTGCTCTGGGCCAGAGTGAGGCAGAACATTATGGCAGTAGAGTGTGGTGGGGGAAAGGAGCTCTGGACATGACCCCCAGGAAACAGAGATCTTCACTCACCAAAGGCAAAATATATACCCCAGCAACCTACCTCCTCCAGCTGTACACTACTGCCTACAGTTACCACGCAGTTAATCCATTGAGGTAGATTAATGCTTTGATTAGGTTAAGGTTCTCATAACCAATCATTTGAACTCTAAACTTTCTTGTATTGTCTCACACATGAGCACTTGGAGGGTATCTCATATCTAAACCATAACAGATACATAACCCAATTAAAAGTGAACAAGTACTATAAGCAGTTAATTTTCCAAAAAATACCATTTGGCTAATAAGCTCATTAACAGATAGATGTTCAACATCATTAGTCATCATAGAAATGTAAATCAAAACCACAATGATGCAAAGTCTCACATCTGTTAAGATACTGTTAAAAAAGATTTCCGTCGGCGAGCTGGTGCTTGCTGGGGCGGCAGTTAGTCTGGCTCTGCCAAGCGACCTGCGACGCCTCGGCCGCTATCGGTGGGCAAGTACCCTGCAAGGTGGCCTGGCGCAGTGCTCGGATTGTAGCTGTGTCCGGGTGTTATGATGCCGTCTCGTACTAACCTGACTACTGGAATCCCCAGTAGTAAAGTAAAATACTCAAGGCTCTCCAGCACAGATGATGGCTACATCGACCTTCAGTTTAAGAAAAGCCCTCCTAAGATCCCTTATAAGGCCGTTGCACTTGCCACTTTGCTGTTTTTGATTGGCGCCTTTCTCATTATCATAGGCTCCCTCCTGCTGTCAGGCTACTTCAGCAAAGGGGGTGCAGACCGGGCCGTTCCAGTTCTGATCATTGGAATTCTGGTGTTCCTGCCAGGATTTTACCATCTGCGCATAGCCTACTATGCATCCAAAGGCTACAGGGGTTACTCCTATGATGACATTCCAGACTTTGATGACTAACACCTCAGCCCTAAGAAGAGTCACAGTGGAACTGAACCCACCTTTACAATACTGAACAGAAACTATGGCTAAGGGTTGAGGAATTCTGCAGTTTGCAGATGTTTCAGAAAACAATTGCCAGAGTTTATGGGTCCATCCCAGAAATGTTCGCTGAGCTTAATTAGCTAATTAGGAAGGGTTCTGTTTTTCATCGGCCCTGGCAAAAGCTCAGCAAGTTTTCCACATGAATTTGTATCATGGAAGAGTAGCAGTGCAATTTGTTTGGGAAAGCAGGAGATTATTCTGTAGTGGAAATTGTTACCACTCCCTCCCTCTTTAGACTGAGCATTTCTTTTAAGTAGTCTTCATTGTCAATTTGTTATTGTAGCAAATGGCAGAATGTGGTATGTGTAATTTCTTATTACTACATAATTTATTTTTAAAATAGCAGAAGATCTTATGCCCTACATTTAAGTCTGCCTTCACATTCTGGTGGAAGACTTCCATAAAATCAAATAGCGATGTGGGTCCATCTATAATATTTTTACTTGGTTTCTTAGTGACAGAAACCAGGAGTTTTTTAAGTCACAGAATAAGTTTTCAAAGTGTAAGCACTTTCTGAGATATCCCATCCTTGGCCAGCTCTGATCTCCTTTTCCAGTAGGTTGCCTGCATATAATTTTGGTCATTCTGTATTTTGTAGACCAACATGTTCTGTATATCATGCCTTTAAAGACTGGACTTTTGGCTGTTCCCTAATGAAAAATGAAGATAAGTGGTTGCTGTTTAAAAAAAAAAAAAGATACTATTAAAAAACAACAACTAAGTATTGGTTAGGATATGGAGAAATGAGAACCCTCATATATTAATGGTCAAAATATAAAACAATCCAGTCACTTCTGAAAACTGTTTGGTTTTTCCTCAAACAGGTGAACAAAGATTTACTAAGTGGCCTATAAATTCTGCTATTAGGTTTATACGCAAGAATTTGGAAAATATGTTGTGGCAAACACTTGTACATGAATGTTAAGAGCACTGTTATTTTTTTTTTTTAAAGAAAGAGGGACAGTGAGCGAGCGAGAGAGAGATATTCACAATTTTATTTAGTTTTTCATGTGGCTTTCATTGATCTGACAATTTGTTGTGTACGTGGTGCTGGGATATGAACCTGCATCCTCGTGCCTGAAAGGCAAGCACTATAACCACTGAGTGACTGCACCAGCCCCAGCACTGTCACTCTTAATAGTCAAAAAGTATAAACAAACCAAAGTCCATCAATGAATGAATTGATAAAACAAAGTATATTCGTGGAATTTGATGTTATTCAGCAATAAAAAAATTAAAAAGGAATTAAATACTGATGGATGCCACAATATTGATGAATCTTGAAAATATTATGCCATGAAAAAAGATCCAATTTAAGAAGTCATATGTTATGTAATTCCATATATACAAAAAGTCCACAATAGTCAAATCCATAAAAACATAAAGTGGTCTGATGGTTGCTTAGCACTGGAAGAACTTCAGGAAGCTGGAGAGTTATTGCTGGTATGTTACTAAGTTTCTCCTTGAGATAGTTAAAATGTTCTAAAATTGATTCTATTGATGATTGAAAGTAAAATACTTTCAATTACCATTTAAATGGGCAAATTATAAGTCACAAACTTTGTATATATTTCATTACATGTTAAAAATAACATTTTATGTACAAAGTATTCATAAGGGCTTTGAAAATAATAAAAAATAAAAATGTACATCAGTAGTAAATATAAGAGTACATCTTTTTAATGACATATTACGTTGACTTCCAAAAGAATATGGCAGGAACCTATATATACTTACTGATAGGGAGCCAGTTTTATATAAGTATGCACATACCATGCTCAATTTTTAAAGTGGATATATACTTTTCACATTTGTGTATGAGTACTAAAGAATAAAATGGAAAACATAAAAGACATATTCAGTTGCTAATGTTGTCTTTGGAAAGTAGGGGGAAGAAAAAGATATGAGAGTTGGTGGCTACCTCCAATTCATTTTATGTGCTTTGGGATTGGTGGAATATTTTAGGAGAATGCATTTTTTTTTTACTATGTGAATAATAAACAACACATAGGTAGATCAACAAATAGTTAAGTAGAAGCACTAAGTGCACAAAGAGTTATAAAAAGATCTGTTCATTAGTTCAGTGTCCTCTGAGCCCACTAAGCATGAGCTCCTGCTTAGTCCATATATATGGAATTCCTTACAATGTGCAAATGGCTTCCATGAAGACTTCACCTGGACTTAAGTCCCGTGAATGATTTTGAGGACAGAGCTTCCATTTTAAGAAAGGAAGAGATATTCTATGTTTTCCCTCTTCTGTTTACATCTTTGAATTATGCTCCTCCTCCTTATCATTCTTTTCATTTATAAAAATCCATTTATGTTTTAATGGCAGTTTATTTCTTGCAATTAATTTCTATTTTAATTATGTATATCAACTGATAAAAGATAACATACAAGGACAGATCATTCAAGGACCCAGTTAGGACTGATCATATAGACATTCTGATAACATGCAAGAAAATAGTAGGATTCTCATAGGGATGGCACAGTTTACTAGTGAGGTCTCTCCAGAGAAATAGAACCAACAGGAGATGTGTATGTTATCACATATTGCCCCATGTGGTTGTGGGGCCTGAGAAGTCTCGCATTCCACCATCTGCAAGCTGGAAACATGGGAAAGCTGGTGGTTATGTTTGAAGGGCTAAGAATTCAGTTACAAAAGCTTGCGAGCCAGGAGAAGATCTGCAGGGCAGATCAATGTCCCAACCCAAATAGTCAGACAGAGAGAAAATTCAACCTTTCTTTGATATTTTGTTTTACTTAGACCCCCTACAGATTGATGATGTTCATTCATATTGGTAAAGGTCATTTGTTTTACTCAGTTTATCAATTCAAATGCCATCTTCCAACAAACACCCACGTGGACACATCTCTAAATGTTGTTTATCCAGCTATCTGGGCATCTTGTGGCACAATAAAGTTGACACACTAAAAATAACCATCACAATATAGGACCCAGAAGAAAGACAAGAGATCAGGGGATGGGAGGAGGGAGATAGAGGGGTGTGTGGGGGTGATATTGAACAAATTATATTGCTGATTTGTGTGCATCTAGGAATATGTGACAACTAATTCCATCATTATGTAAAACTATAATGCACTGATAAATTTTTAAAAAGATAACCTTAAAAGAAAGTGACTGATAATGAAAAAAATAACCATTACAGTGGCATAAATTTTAAAACCTTTAGAACTAACAGAACTAGAGGAAGAAACTAAAATGATAGTTTGAGAAGAACAGTGATTTTTCAGAGGAAGAACTCAGCCTTTCAAGATTACCTAACTTTTTGAATGCCAATGAAGAAACACGTTTCTGTGACCTGTGCATGATTCCCTGCCAAAGCTCTCCCCTGGGAATTCTTTGCAATGCCCATTGGGCATGGTATACCCTTGGCACAACTTCCTAAGTAGAGATCAGGAAAAGAAGAGTCCAAATGTGGAAAACAAAGAGGTAAGTAGAACTTTTTGAGCCTTATTGGCTATATTTCATGCCAACTTGTCTCATGAACTTGACATTTATTACAATTCTTCTGATTTCTCCCCTATTCTTAGTGACATTTTGTCCTAAAATTTTTTTTCTGATTTGTTATAATGGAAATGTCAAGAATAGCATTAAAAAGTGTTCATTACAATTGCTGAACAAATGAGAATCCTACTGAGTTTATGCAGGTTCTCTTGTGACTCCAATTTACACAGTACCTTCTTTTCCAAATTCACTTTTGAGAGAACTCTTGCAGTCTTCATTTAACCTTTATTTCAATAGCTCTTGAAATGAAGCACTCGTTTTCAAGATTACCCATGGTTTATTTTTAATTGCTCATTCAAAAGCAATTCTTCAAATTTTTTTCCCAAAGAAAATAAATTCTTTCTTTTTAAACTTTTTTTCAAAGAACTAAATGGGGATAGAAGGAATCCAGGGCAGAGAGGAACATCATTCAACTTTGCCACATGATCATTTTTTAAGGAATCCTTGGTGGCTCACCTTTTCTACGCTGTGTTCTTTCTAGTGGGTAAACTGGGACTGTCATTGGGGTCACACAGAAAATAAACATTCTCCTGGCTGCCTTCCCACACCATGCTGCACACAAACACTCTGAGGACTGGTTATGATGCCTATTTCATATCAGTGTAAGGAACAGGTGAAATTCTAATGGGAGGAAGAGTAGTTTTGATATTTTAGATTCCAATAGCTTCTTTTCTTTATCTTTCTTTCTTTCTTTTTTTTTTTTTAAAGAGAGAGGGACAGTAAGAGAAAGAGGGAATAGATTTTGTTTAGTTTTTCATGTAGCCTTTGTTGTTCTGACACTTAGTTGTGTCTGTGGTGCTGGGGTTCAAACTCGGATCCTTGTGCCTGGCCGGGTAAGTGGTGTAACCACTGAGCCACCACTCCAGCCCCCCAATAGCCTCTTTTATTATGACATTTAGCAATATCAGTCACACATAAGCTATGCATTTATAGTTACTTAATGCATAAGTAAAGTTTGGGAAAAATGCACATCTTTCTTACAGCAAGCAGGTCACTCTTCTGGTTAAGATAACACTTGATTGTGATTTGACTCCTGTGAGTCACACACAGCATGATTTTGTTTTGATATGAACATTTAAATTTATTTTGAAGCCACTTAAAGGAATTTGTTTCCAAAATTGCTGTACTTGTCAGAATTACCCAAGAATCAGGTTTATTAATTTATTCAAATTAATTCTGAAATCTATTCTTTTGATTCTAATAGCCATGTTTAGAAATCTGCAGTATAAAATAATTTTTATCAGTAAATGGTAAGTGAAATTTGTCAAGCTGAGAAACTCAAAAGTTGACTGCTTTCTCTCATATATGGAAGCTAGAGAAAAATAAAGGAAACAGGGTGGGGGAAGGATAATACTATATAAAGAACCATTCAAATACAAATGAATAGACTAGCTAAAGGAAATCTAGTAGAATACAGCAAAGAGAAGGGGAGAAGGGAAGAAGGATAGAAGGGCGAGGGGAAGGGAAAAGAGGGGATTTTTTAGAAAAGTATATTTTGCACCTATATGATTCTGAGTAGTTCCATGTCAGCAATAAACACTGAAAAAGTAAAAATATCATCATCATCATCATCATCATATTCAATGATGAGTAGAAGAAATGAGTAGAAGAAAGAGACCAGGGGGTGAAAGGAGGTGAGGGAGGGGGGAATGCTTGGGAAGGATATTGGTCAAATTATATTATTATATTGTGTGTGTATTAATATGTAATAACAAATCCCATAATTATGTACAACTATAATGAATCAATAAAAATGTGAAAAAAAGGATACTCTGTTTTCTAAGTAGATAAGTACCATGGAAATACATTCATCTCCATCCACTTGGGATTAATTCAAGGACTACTCTTGATATACCAAAATCTGTGGATGTTCAAATCCCTTAAGTAAAATGATGTAGTTTTTGTATATAATCTATTCATATTCTCCTATATAGTTTAAATCATCTCTAGATAATTTATAATACCCAAAATAATGTGAATGCTATGGAAATATTATATTGTGGTATTATATTATTTAAGCAATAATGATTTTAAAAGTCTGTACATTTTTAATAGAGGTGCAAATTCATTTTTCAGGTATTTGATCTGTGGTTGGTTGAATCTGTAGATACAGTATCTGCAGATACAGAAGGCCAATTTATATGTATGTGTACACACATATTTACATATATTATTCTGAAATGATAGCTTGGGAAGCTTCTTTAAGGAAAACTTCCATAGTAATTCTCTGTTGCCCTCACATGATGGTGGTAGGTAGATGATGACCCATGGTAGGTAGTAGGTAGATGACTACTATGTAGAAAAACTTTGCATAGACTCTGCTAGATGACTGATTTTAATTTCAGAAAGCTCAAGTATGTTGATCCTATTTTTAATCATCAGATTTCTGGCCATTTGACCCAATCAGAATCTGACATAAACAGTACCAGTGAACAGAATGGGGCAAGTCCTGATGGAATAATCCCAATGGAAACCTCCCAGAATTAATTAACAAAAGCCATCAGGTATGACTGTTTTCCTTAGGAAAAACAGCTCCTAACTTACTAAACTCATGGAGACTAAATTTTTCACTATTAAACATGGGGAGACCAGAAGGTCCACAAACCTTCCTGAGCTGCTTTCTGCTGAATTCAGCTGCCATGATAGCAGCAGGCCTGAATTACTCCATTGCAAAGTAGAGGTGGCATATAAAGGGCTGGCTTTGATGTGCCAGCAAGACACCAAGACACCATCTATGTACTGCAAGCTGCCCCTCAACTCACCCTGTAGGTACCACAGGGGATTCCTTATCACCACCTAACAAAGAGGAACAGAAACTTAAGTCTCCATTATAAATTGCTCTGATCGGGATCCTGGGTGGACTGGAGTATGTACACTGTTGACTCTTCACTACTCCCGTTTCAACTCCAAGTCTCCTTCCTGGATATGCCCATTTTTCTTCATGTTCCTATCCAAAAGACCGCTAGCCCCATACTTTTCTATCATGGTACACTATTTTACTGCCATTACATACTTACCAATATAATAGGATTATCTTACCCATTAGTTTCCTTTGGTTTTGTCTTCATCCTTGGTTTAGAATATAAAAACCTTGAATGCAGCAATTAGAAATAATGACATTGTGGCCTTTGAAGGTAAATGGATGGCAATGGAAGAAATCATGCTGAGTGAAGTTAGCCTAACCCAGAGAGGCAAGGGCCAAATGTTTTCACTTATTGTGGAGGCTGGAGCTAAACCCATGCCTGAGTGAAAAATAGTAAAACTCACATATTAGACCCAGCAAAGGCATAGCAACACGTAATCTAGGGCAACCATAGACCTGTGTTGGGGGAGAGGGAGGAACAAGTGGGAGAGGGGAAAGGGAAGAAGAATAGGGAGGGATCTAGGGAGACAATCAACAATGTAGCATACTCTTTATCCCCCTGAGAATCCAAGTAATACTTATGCAATCATTTAATTCTGGAAAATTCACAACCTAAGCATTTATATTGTTTGTAGGGATGAAATATAAAAGATTCAAGAGACTGGGGTGTGGGTGATGTGGGGGTAATTCTGGTTTAAGAACAGATGTGTATCATATTGTTACTCTATATGCATTTATGATTGTATAATAACTCAACTCCTTAATAAAAAATTTTAAAAAATACCTTAAGTGCAGAGAACTTATTTGTCCAAGGATGTAGCAACCCACAGAGGCCAACCAGATATGTAAGTTTAATGTTTCCATGAAAAGCATTTTATGGATATTTTTCATTGAAATTAATTGTAATAATATATTTCTCTTAACATCACACATTTAAAATATCAACTGAACTCAAAATCAATTTGAAAAGGTCTTTAAGTGAGACCCCAGTGACATTTATACTCACCATGTATGTCAGGTTGTATTTGCCATCATTTAGGGATTCAAGCACTGGATGGGACTTGTAGCTCCCATAAAGGACTAATAAGGATTAATGATTAATGCAAAAGGTCTTTAGATATGTAATTCCAAAAAAGTCTTCTTCCTTTTGGTACCAGGAACTGAAGTCTACCACTGAGCTTCATTCCTAGCCCTTTTTATTTTGAGATGATCTCAGTGAGCTTAGGGACTTGCTAAGTTGCTGAGGCTGGCCTTGAATTTGCAGTCCTCCTGCCTCAGCCTCCTGAGCTGCTGAGATTACGTGTTGTGACACTGCATCAGCTCTCAAAAAAAAGTATTCAAAGACAATATGACAAGGACTATTCACCATACTGTTTCTTCTACATGACGTTATGATACAAATGTGATACTTTGCCTGTTTTCCTTCTTCCATTCTACATTTTCACTGAGTTCATCATGTCTGCTTCCTCCTTTGTATTTTGAGTCTGTTTCTCAGTTCTAGTTCTGTTTATGTTTTCATTCTTAATAGTCACTTTATTATACATAAGTAAATTAAATATTTATTAGGTCACTCACTAAGACAACTTATTACTCATTTCCATCCCCACAAAATCAGTAGCATTTTAAACCTTAACCATTTACACTAAAGTGATGGCTGATACAACTGGCTAAATGCATACCATATTATCAAATGTCATCTACTTATTGCACTTGTTCCTTTATTTTTCCTTCCCTCTTTTTCTGACGACTCTCGTTTGATACAATTTTCTCTCCTCTCTTACCACATCAATTATACTTGCTTTTAAAACTTGTTTATCTGAGAGTTTGCAATACGTAGCCAGAACCAATCTAAATGTATTGTCAAGTAATGCTATAGGACTCCAAGGGAGTGGATGTCCTTTCCCACAAAGTATACCCAGTTCCTCCCTCCTGACCCTGACAGAATTGCTATCATTCATTTCATATATGCCTGTGTATAATCGCACAATGCATTGTGAATATCAAAGTTATCTATCAGATCAGTTAAGAATAAGAAAAACAAAAAGTTACATTTTGCCCTTTATTCCTTTTCTAATGTTCTTCCTTTCTTTATGTTAATATGAGCACTGACAAATAATTTTTCTCCAAAGAATTTCTCTTAACATGTCTTTCAAGGCAAGACTTTTGGTGGAGTATTTCCATGATTTTATTTTTCTGGGGATGTCTTTATTTCTGCTTCATTTGCTAGATAGAGTCCTTGGCTAGTAATTTTTTTCCAATACTTAAGTATTCACTCCATTCTCTTCTTGCTTGCTTGATTTCTGAAGAGAAATCTGCTCTAATTCTTATCCTGGTTGCTCTATAGGTAAGGTGTTTTACCCCCTTCTCTTCTTTTAATATTTTCTTTTTGTATTTGGTTTTCTTTCAGTTCAATATAATATGCCTAGGTATAGATTTGTTTTAGTATGTATCCTATTTGGTATTCTCTGAACATCTTGAATCTGTTTTGGTGTCTGTCACTGATTTTGGAAAATTCGCAGATATTATTATTTTGAAATTTTTTCCATTTCTTTTTCCTTCCTTCCTCCTTTCTTTCCTCTTTTCATTCTTCTCCTTCCTTCCATTTTCTCTTTTTCTTTCTTTCCCTTCTGAAATTCCTGCTATGAATATTTATACATTTTTTGATTGTTCCATTAATCTTGGATATCCTGGCTTTTCAGTTGTTGCTTTGGATTTTTTTGTTTTTGGCATTTCAGTTTGGTCACTTCCTATTGACATATTTTCAGGCCCCCTGATTCTTTCCTTGGCCTTCTAAGATCTACTCCAGGGCTTTCTCCAAGTCTTTCATTGTGGGTTTGATGTCTAGCATTTCTTTTTGATTATTCTTAGTGTTTCCATTTCTCCACTTATAGTACTATCTGTTCTTGCATGTTGCCCATTTTTTCCATTAGAGTCCTTGCATATTAATCACAGTCATTTTGTATTCCTGGTCTTAGGCTTTATTGTTTCTTTTGTATCTTCACTCCACTCTTTTTCTTCACCCTGCTTTTACTCATGCCTGGTGCTTTTCGTTTTGTTTTGTTTTGTTTGTTTGTTTTTACTTTTTGTTGTTGTTGTTGCTTTTTATAAAGTGGAAATGAGCTGGGAAATGTGGCCATGAGCTGGGCACAGTATAGCAGGCCTGTAATTCCAGTGTCACGGGAGGCTGAGGCAGGAGGATTGCAAGTTCAAAGCCAGCCTCAGAAACTTAGTGAGGTCCTAAACAAATTAGCAAGACCCTGACTCAAATTTTTGAAAAAGGATTAGGAAAAAAAGGAGTTCGGGATGTGGCTTAGTGGTTAAGCTCTCCAGATTCATCCGTGGTAAAAAAAAAAAAAAAAGAGAGAGAGAGAGAGAGAGAGAAAAGTGGAAATGAGGTGCACAGAAAGTGGAATAAGGTGCTCCCAGGAAGTTTTAACTGTCAATCTTGTCCATATTTAGTCCCCTACAATTTCAGCTACCATTTAATAGTATCTGCCCCCAGGGTTGGCTTCTGGTCCTGGTAAGCTGATTCTCTGTTTTTGCAGTTTTCCTCTATTTTCTAGGAGATCTGTGAAGCGTTGTTGTCAACCAGTGTGTTGAGACTTTTTTTGCAGTGGTGGTGGGAGTGATGACTTCCAAGCCCATATTGTAGTGGAAAGAACATGACAACCTTAAATAATTTGACTTCCTGATGTGCTAAAGCAAAATGATCACAAAATTATAATCTTTATTTTGATAATTTGTTAGTAAATTTTAAATAATAAGTTTTTAATATGTGTTATATATATTTAATATGAATGTTTCTTTGCTTGCATATGATGTGTAGGGACAAGGTAGACTGGCTTTCAACCTCTGTCTCATTCCCTTTGTGTGATTTCTTCCTAAACTGCAGAGGATGGAAAACCAAAAATGCTTTTCCCCAGACTAGCATGCTGAACATGATTTAGGCTGAACCAAAGAGATGTATTTGTGCCATGTCGTAGACAGAGAAGAGAAGCACATTTATGTGATTCAGCCAAGTCTGTTCATGGAAGCACCTGGGTTTTGTATGTGTATTTCTTTTTCTTTTCTCTGCATTGGTGGTAATTAAGCTTCAGTACCTATTCACTGCCTTTGAAGATGCCAGAACACAGGAGTCCCACTCTGCTGTGACAAACCATGCCTGATCTGCCGGTAACATCAGAGTCCTGTATGCAAGGTGCTAATCATGATGTCAGTGAGATTTTGGAATCTGGTTCTTGGAATAGTAGCTCCTTTGTAGGCATCACTTTGGAATATGGTTTTAGAATCCCAAATGTTCCAAGAGGATCAGTTTTTCTAAACCTGAATACATACCAGAATCACCCAGAGGAGCCATATAAATACCACTACTTGGGATCTGGTAGTTGGTATGTTGTGGTTAGGATATGGGTATCCCCCCCCCAAAGCTCATGTGTTAATACAGGAACATTGAGAAGTAAAATGAATACATTATGAGAGCTGTAACCAAATCAGTCCACCATAGTTTGAATGAACAAATGGGGTGTTCACTGTAAGTAGATGGAATGTGGTGAGAAGAGGTGGATTGCTGGGAGTGTGCTTGGGAAGAGTTCGTCTTTTCTGCAAAGGTTTCCTTTGCTCCTCCACCATACTCTTTCATCATGAAGCTCTGCCTCACCTCAGGCCCAAAACAATGGAGCCAACACACCATGGACTGAACATCTGAAACTGTGTGCTGAAATAAACTTCTCTAAGTTGGTTTTCTTCTGTATTTTGGTTGTAATTATGAAAAACTGATTAACACATTATTATCTCTGAAAGCAGATTCAGGACATGGACATTTGAAAAAAAGTCTCTCTGATTGATTCTTACTCAGAGAAGGGGTTGAGAAGGGGCTGAGAACATCTGATTAGAGTCTATTACTCCAGCCCTCCCAACAGAAATTTTCTTACTGAATACATTTTTTCTTACTGAAATTAATTAGAGTAGTTTCTTTTTTTTAAATTAAACTCAGACTAATACATGGATTTGTCAGACTTCCAGTTTTGTAATACAAGCAACTAAAATACAAAAATTTGTAAAAATGACATTAATACTGAGAAATCAAGGACAAGACTTTCATTACAGTTTTGTATCATGGTGTTCATTGAATTTTCTGTGACATAGTATGGCATTACATCATAGTGCAAAGTTACAACTCCCAGCATAAGCAAGAATGATCAGGTCTAACTCGTGGTCAAATTGAGGAAAGGTCCCAAAAACTTGATTTTGCTTTTAGAGGCACTTCCTAATCACAGGAGTTTATTTGTTTCCCTCAGTGGTCACTGACTTACCTACTAAGCTATTATTTAATGATGACTTGAGTTCTGATCCTATTAAAAACATCAAGTGAATATTTGTAGAAATATAAATATAAATGCTACTGACTCCACAAAATTCCACACCTTGGCAAAGGGAATTCTTCATGTGACTAAGGGTGAAACAGAACAACTAAACCCTCTCAATTTCTTTCACAGTAAGCTCAGATTGTAGCTGCTTCCTCCAGTCATTCATTAAGATGCCACTGACAACATTGGTCCTTATAACACATCCTAGGAATTTGGGATATGTAACACGAGTTTTCCAAAATGGCAGGACATGGGGTGATGTGCCTGTTCCCAGCACATAGGCACATAGAGAAGGAATTTGCCATCTGTCACTTGCTTGTGTTTCCAGCATTAATTCCTAACATTACCTTACTTAAGTCTTAATGAAAATTTGATGACTTATACAATTGCCATTTTACATTATTGCATGTGCTATCTTTGTTTCTTGCAATAGTTCACCAGACTTGACCACCTGAGACACTCCCATACACTTCAAGTTCCAGCTCACTTGTTTCCAAAGTGGTCTCAGGATATCTGTGTAAGTCACAAAGTTAGGTGCATGCTGAATGTGTTTGTAGAGGGGAGTCTTGGAGAAGGGCCTGTGGCAATGACACACAACCGATTTGCTCCTGATTTTGCCAAGAGCCTTCTCTGCTTCATCCAGGAGAAAATTACTTTGCTTTAGGTACTGAAATAATTCTTTACTTATGTATCAGTATGATTAAAAAAATTAATTTTTGCTATTTATTTATACAGTAGACTCTTTCTCATTCACAGAGGACATATCCCAAGACCCCTAGTGGGTTCTTGAGTAGTACCGAAAGTCAGGTAGTATTAAACCATGTATGTGGTTTTCTGTACATGAATGTTCATGATAGAGTTTAAGTTATAAATGAGGCATACTAAACAATCAAGGACAATAACTGAAACTAAAATAGAACAATAGCTGTGTTAAAATAGGGGATACTTGAACAGCATTGCTGACAGTTGATTTGATATCCTAGATGACTGCTAAGTGATTAATGAGCCTGTAGCATATGTGACATGAGTATACCAGTTCACATTGTGAGCAAGACAGAGAGGGATGGGTCAAGATTTCATTTAGGTGTTCAGAATGGCAATTTAAAGCTCATGAATTGTTCCTGGAATTTTCTGTTTAATATTGTCTGATTGCTGTGGACTACAGGTAACTGAAACCAAGGAAAGTAAACCTGTGGGTAAGAAGGGACTGCTGTAAAAATATCTTCCAACCCAGGAAAAGAACCATATGCTCTCTGGAGGCAGTTGATGCCATTTTTGTAATCCCAGCACCTATCCAATACAGACTTGAGTTCTCAGTACATCCTGAGTGAGTGAAGGGATCCCATAGTATTTTGTCAGAGTCATAAATTTGCATCCTGGGGAAAGATGGAGTGATGGTGGTGGGACATCCAAGTTTCTGGTAAAAAGTGAGCCCAGGATGGATGGTATAAGTCAATGAGTGGCTGTAGGGACAAAGGTGGGGGTATCTGTTATCAATTCAGGGGAAGTACTGGTGTATTGATGCTGGCAGAAAAGGAAAGGGGGAAGCCAGAACCAAATGGATTCTGTTTCAATCAGAGTTAAATGTTCTGAGAAACATTCCATAGTGGATTATGGCTGGTCCACTAGGTCATGATCTAGTGGACTGATTGGTCTGTGCACACCCCAGACTTCTCTCACTGCCCCATCCATGCTTGCTTACAAGTGGGCCACCAGCCAGCCAGAGCACTAGCCTTCAAGGAATTCACTCATGATGTGTCATGCTTGCAAGCTCCTTGCAGCTGCCAAGAGACTCAAATTGCTTTCCCTGTCTGCCATCCTGAATTCATAACCAATGGGCTCTTCTAAATGAAAAGGAAAGATTTAGTGACAGCTCAGCTTACAGTGATTATTAATCTGCATTTTACACTGTGCAGCAGATGCCAAGAGAGCTATGTGACTTTTCTCCTTGTCCTTACACTATGTGCAAATGGAAAGGGAGAAAGGGGTTTACAAATTAATCTCAGTTCTTAGATTACACAACTTGCTTGAATAAGGTAATGTGCTTAGAGCAACTGTCCCTTCTGTTCCATGACTTTTTAGTGCCAGCATAGATGAGCCTCTTTCCCTCAATGATGCAGGGAATAGGGGCAAAGGTGTGGGAGACTGGGATTGCTCACAGATGACAGGAAATGCTTTACCAGCAGTTCTGTCTTTTTACAGGGACAATGAACTATTTCTTTCCACTTATCTCCCCCATGCATTCCATTAAAGTGAATGTGTTCTCCAGGAAGCAGATCCAAGACAGAATGAGAAGCCCAGAAAAAAGACACTCTTAACAGGGAGGGACAGGGACACGAAGGAGGCAGGAAGAGCCTTTTGGTTGCCATGAACATTGAATAGAACTGACAAAGAGGAGAAAGGAAGGCCAGGTGAAAAAGCCTTGTCCAACTCAATAGTGAGTTCCAGACCAGGCCTCTTTTTGTATGAGCCCAGTACATGCCCAGGACAGATCCCAGGGGGAACCCCATGCAGAACAGCTCCCACCCAGCTGACACCCATTGCTCAGGCCCAGGCCTCTTTTGCTCTGGGCCCCTGCATATACCCAGGATAGCCCTAAGGAGGAATCCTGCCTGGAGCAGCCCCTGCCCACCAGAACAACTGGCCCAGGCCTCTTTTGGTCTTGGGCTGGCAGATGCCCAGTACATCCCTGAGGAGGACCCTTGTCTGGAGCAGTCCCTCCTAGCTGAAGGGCTGGCCCAGGCCTTTTTTGGTCCTGGCCAAGTAGGCTCCCAGGACAACTTTGGGTAGGACACTCGCCTGGAGCAGCCCCCACCCACCCAATACACTAATCCAGACCTCTTCTTGTCCGGGCCAGCATGCACCTAGGACAGACTTGAATAGGAACCCCACCCAGAGCAGCTCCCACCCAGATGATGACAGCCAGTGCCTCTTCTGGCCCCTCCCTGGCAGGTGCCTAGGACACCCCTAGGTAGGATCCTTACCTGGAGTAGCACTCCTCCCAGGCAACATCCAATGTGTGGACCCAGGGCTCTTCTGGTGCAGACCCCAGCATTCACCAAGGACAGACCTGAGAAGATACCCTGCCTCAAGCAGCCCCTGCCTACCCAAAGTGCTGGCCCAGGCCTTTTCTGGTAACAACTTGGCAGGTACCCAGGACATCCCATGGATGTGCAGCCCACATTCAGGTGAGGCACTAGCCTAGGTCTTTGATTCTGGGCCTGGCAGGCAACCAGGAAACCCCAGAGGATCCCTGCCCAGAGCAGCCCAGCTGTATCATATACCTGCAGGTTCAGAAAAATTGTGCCTTTACCTTCCACCAAGGACCTTACATTCCAATGTGGCAGGTAGGCAGACCTGTTCAGGTGTACCCTGCATCTCTGAGACTTCAGGAAGTAATGATACACCTCAGCTGCTGCACTTCAACAGTCCAGCTGACTTCCCCTCACCCACAATAAGTTCCAGATCAGTGCCCTTGAACTAGATCCAAAAAGTGCAGGAAAAGGAGGCTCCAGGCAGAAGCAGCTTTCTGGAAGAAGGTGATTATCAAAGGAGTGGTATCTTACCTGACACTTTGACTTGCAAGGAAGAACCACCTGGAGACCTGCCTTGCTTCCCTCCAGAGAATCTCAATTCAGACATCAAGAAGAAGCTCTTCAAAAATGAAGAATCAAAGTAGAATCAAGCCCACAACTCCCCTAATAAAGAGCCCACAGAGAGGGAGTGGGATGAAAACCTAGAAAAAAGTATCAATAATCTGATTACTAAAAGGAACAATGAACTAAAAATATATATATAAGGAAGGGACTAAGTGAGAAAACTCAAGATGAAAAACTTTATTATGAAAGAAATAGACATGTTGAAATAGGAAGTAACAGAACTGAAATGAGAGCAGAAATCAATAAATTCTTGGAAAAGAATGAGAATGGAGACACAACATACCTAAACCTTTGGGACAGCATGAAAGCATTCTTATGGGGAAAATTAAAAAGCAACAAAGATCTCAAATAAATAAGCTTATGATCCACTTCAGATCCCTACAAAAGGAAGAACAATCTAAGCCCAAAGCCAGCAGAAGACAGGAAATAATCAAGACCAGAGTTAAAATCAATGAAATTGAGAACAACAACAACAACAACAACAAACAATAAAAAGATCTGACGAAACAAAGAGCTGGTTCTTTAAAAAAAAAAATTATAGACCTCTATCCAATCTCACTAAAAGAAGGAGAGAATCAAAGCAAATCAACAAAATCACTAACGAAAAAGGAGGGATCACCACTGATCCCATGGAAATCAAACAGATTATCATCACATACTTGGAAAAACTATACTCCTCTAAGTTATAAAATGTGGAAGACATGAACAAATTTCTAGACACATATAACATCCCCAAATTGGCACAGAATGAAATTGAAATCTTAAGCAGTCTAATAACAAGCTCTGAAATCCATAGAGCAATTAAAAGCCTTCCAGTGAAGAAAAGACCAGTACTTGACGTGTTTTTTGCTGAATTCTACTACATCTATGAGAAGGGGCTAAAACCTCTCCTTATTAACTAATTCCAAGAAATTGAAATGGAGGGAACTCTTCAACTTTTTATGAGGCAATCATAACTCTAATACCAAACCCAACAAAAATGAATCAAAAAAAGAAAACTACATACACTAGTAATCAGAGAAATGCAAATAAAAATACATTAAGATTTCACTTCCCTATAGTCAGACTGGCAAAGATGAAAAATACAAGCAGTAACAAATGCTGGAGGAGTTGTGGGGAGATAGGAACATTAGTATACTGTTGATGGAATTGCAGACTGGCACAGCTGCTCTGGAAAGCAGTATGGAGATGCCTCAAGAAATTAGGGTCTGGATCCACCATATGACCCAGGTATCTCTCTTCTGGGTATTTTCCCAGAGGAGTTAGAATCAGCACATTATAGTGACACAGCAAAATCAACATTCACAGCAGCCCAATTTAAAATATTTAAATATGGAATCAACCCAGATGCTCCTCACTGGATGAATGGATCCAAAAGCTCTGGTATACAATGGTGTTATACTCAGCTATTAGAAACAATGCTATTGCAGCCTTCAAAGGTAAATGGATGGCAATGGAAGAAATCATGCTGAGTGACGTTAGCCAAACCCAGAGAGTCAAGGGTCTAATATTTCCCCTCATTTGTAGAGGCTAGAGCTAAAACTAGGCTTGGGTGAAAGGTAGTCAAACTCATTTATTAGACTCACCAAAGTTGTAGCAACACATAATCTAAGGGCTACCATAGACATGCAGGTGGGGTAGGGGGATGAGAGAGGCAGGGGAATGAGAGAGAGAAGGAAGATACGGAGTGATCTAGGGAGATAATCCACAATGTAGTGTACTCTTTAACCCACTAAGAAATCAAATAATACTTATGTAATCATTTAATTCTGAAAAATTCACAATTATATATATGCATGTACATATGTATATATATAATATGGACATTTATATCTCTTATGGGGCATAATATAGAAGAATATAGAGACTGTGGTGTGGGTGATGTGAGGGTAATTATAGTTTAAGGTCTAGCATCCATCATATTGTAACTTTATGCACATTTGTGATTGTACAACAACTCAACTCCTTAATAAAATAAATTTAAAAAATAAAAAGGTAATATGTGCCTGCACCTATAACAAATAAAATCTAAAAAAAAAAAAAGAAGAAGAAGAAAGAAAGAAAGAAAAGAAAAGTGAACTCCATGCAAAGACAGCCTAAAGGGATATCAGTCCCACAATGCACATAAATAATCTGACCCAAGGACATATGACATGCCCAGTCACCAGCTGGAGGCTGTCTGAAGAGAGTGTGTCTTCAGTTCAAATGTTGCTGATCCCTGCACTCCTAACAGCTGGAGAGAAATTATTTCTTGATGGTGGATACAAAAGGCACCCATTTCAGTCTGGTATAAACCTCCTGTACAGTCCACCCAAGGATTGGCCACCAGTACTCTCTACCACACTGTATTCCTGCTTTGTTTGACTGTATAACACTGATCAAGATACTATGCATTTAAAGCACTTGCTCTTGGGGTTGGGATGCTGCTTAGTGGGTGAATCATTTGCCTCGTGTGTGAGGTCCTGGGTTTGATCCTTAGCCCAATTCTTTCTTGTTTTTTTCCTCTCATAAAAACAAAGAATGACACTTTGAACCAAAAACTGTTCTTGGCAAATATTAGGTTCTCAAAAATTATTTACTGAATGGATGAAAATTAACTTGGTAGACATTTTGTAAACACCCCTATTATGGTTTGTATGAAAGGTGCCCCCCAGAAGCTCAATATATGAGACAATACAAAAATAAATAAATAAATGAAAAGCTGAGAGGTGAAATGATTGGGTTATGAGAGCCTTAACCCAATTAGTGAGTTAATCCCCAACTGGCATCCCTGGCAACTGTAGGCTGGTAGGATATGACTGAAAGAGATGTGTCATTGGGAGGCATGACTCTGTGGTATGTATTTTGTATCTGAAGTGGAGTCTCTCTGCTTCCTGACAATACCTTGAACCGCTTCTCTCTGCCACAGTCTTTGCCACTATGCTTATCTTTATCTCGAGCCAGGAGGAATGGAGCCAGCCTTCTATAGACCAAGACCTCCAAAACTGCGAGCCTTCCCATAAAATTTTCCTCCTAAAATTGTTCTTGTTGGGTTCTTGGGTCACAGAAATAAAAAAGCTGACTAAAGAACCCCTTACTGCTCACCTCTTTCATGTGAAAAAAGCATTTTAGTCCACTGAACAAAAAGGAAACCAGGAAGATGTAGAGATGGAGTCACTTGGTCAAGGTCATGCAGTTTTTGATCACAGGTGAGTGATTCCTCAAACCCCATACCTTCCCTAATGTTCCAGGTTGACACATCAATGGCTGTATGTCCTGTGTAGCAATCTGTGACGAGGTTTCTTTCTGTAACACACATTCCCCCGGGAACCACAAGTGATGTCACCCTCCTGCATCACGCATTGAGGAAACACTACATTGCTTCCTTCTAATTTTCCATGTTAGTATTTCTTCCTGAGACAGAAGAAATTAGGGGAATAATCTGTTCACTGAACCCAGGATGGTGTCTTGTGTTATGATTTGGTTGCAAACGGTCTAAGAAACACACTTAAGTATTAATTTTCTGCCACAATTGCAGCTTGTCTCCAGCTTAATTCTCTGGCTTTAAAATATTAAGAATTTTCAAATTTCCAGAACTGCTACATCCACAGAACTTATTTATTCATCAGACAACTGCCTATGGATTGTTTCAAGTTAGAGGCAGATGAGAAACGTAGTTAATACTCATACTCATTTAGGATTTCAAATCCTAAATGCTTATTTTAGGATCTACCCAAACAGCTTTTTCTTTCTTAAACATAAGATCATGTCCTCCTGTGATCTCAAATTAAAATGAATTTGAGTAGGATTTCAAAGCTGATTAGTCTTAGAGATAACCTTGCATAATCATGCAAAGCTGACATGATTTATTTCAACAAGGATAATAATTTATGGATATTGCCATGATCTGTGAAGGGCAGCCTGCATCAGGGATTTTATACGGATGTTCTGAGAATAGTTTCTTTTCTCTTAAGTATTTTACTTATTTTTTTAATTGTCTTTTTCATTGACAAAACTAATCACGTGTACTTATGATGTACAGTGTGATGTTTCAATTTATTCTTATAATACAGATTGATTAAATCAAGCTGATAAAGAAATCTATACCCTCACATACTTTTTCTTTGCAGTGAAAATGTTAAAAATATATTCTTTTAGTAATCTTGAAATGCACAGTACAATCATAATTATTATAGTCTTCATTCTGCACAATAGCTCTTTCAGTTAAATTTTTTCAATGCAAAATCTCTCATCTTATTTCCTGCTATCCCACATAAATTTAGGTCTTTCCAAAGATCTCCAAGTAGGTATATCGCCTTCTTAAATCTTTTTCAAGTCTCATCATTTCTGTTTACCAGTCCAGCATGGGACACTCATGTAGACTGAGTATGCACAGATGATTCAGCATGTGAATCAAGACTCAAAACCACACAAAACAATAACATTATCCACAATCACCCAAAACTTAAAACAACTCAAATGTCAATGAAAAAAAAAGATAACAAACTGTAGAGTATAAGTATCATGAAATTGTGTTCTGCAAAGAAAATCAATGAGACACATTTACCACCACTATGCAGATGAATACCAACAAAAACTAAGCAAGCAAAGATAGACATAAAGAGTGCTTATTTCAGGTTATTATTTCAAAGCATGGAGGAAGGCAGAACTACAATGCAAGTTTTAGGAATGCATGAATGGTACAAAGACTACTGATTTTCAAGTGTGTGGATTAACAGCAAAAGACAGAGGCCTCCTTGGGGATAACCAGGTAGTCCTCAGAAAGGAGCAAGAGGGCTGCTTCTGCAACACAGTACTTGAGGGTGTGGTTACAAGTGCAGCCACCCTGATCTTCCTGCAGGTGCCCTGTGTGCTGTGGCAGAAGACACTTATGAATGCTAAACAATCTCTGCCATGTGCAGGCGCCATGTGTTTTTTCTCTCTTGCTGCTCTCCTCTTTATCCTTTTCCCTTGTAGGTTGTCTGTGGAAAAATTTCCCCACCATGACACAAAGGAGGTGGATTAGACGGTTTCTAAACCCAACATCAGTTCTGCATTTTATGATTTCAAATTACTGATAATTGTAAGATACTCCAAAAATACTCATGTCATTTTCCTAACATTTTAATTTTTTAAATTTTTTTTGGATTTTATGGTTATGTCATTGATAAAAACTGCTAATGCAGGTGTTCACTACTGTCTCCACCGGCTAGTCAATCAGAGAAGCAAAGAACCATGGTAACCAGGAAGAAAAGCTCTTTGCTTTATTTGCTTCCAATGAAAATTTTGTTGAGATAGAAACTGGGAGGTGAGGGAGGAGGATGTGAGATTATGGTGTTCATTTAGAATCTCAAAATTAACAGGATTTTGAGGAGAGGGAATGGGGATAAAGATCAAATGAATAGTGTCTTTTAAAAAGTAGTCAATCAAAGACACAAGGGAGAATAGAGTTTAAGTTTTATTTTACTATTAATTAACTAATCATTAAGGTATAGAAACTCTCTAGATTTATAAGAAAAGAGTCTGATGCCATTTGAAGGAGTCAGAGACTGGAATTGGGGAAGGTCTGAGAGGGTCAAGGAGGTCATTGAACTTGGGGAGCCGTCCTCAGTCTCAGAGGATCAGTACCTACATGTTCAACATGTCTCTTTCTCCAGGGAGGAACTCAATAACGTGGCTCTCAGAAGCTGGCATACGAAACACAGAAGCTCCCTTTCCCATCCACAGAGGACAACAAAAGCTTAAATGGATGGAATGACCTCATCCATAGATGCCACGTGGAAAATACAAAAATCAGCGAGTCAGAGTCCAAGGATTCATGTAGAATTTCTCTCAGATATGCTCCTTGGAGGCAATGACCTTAGGGATAAGTAGACAAGCTTCACATTTGGAGTCAGCTTCCTGAAGAACCTGCTTTTGTATTGACAGTCTTTTACCACATAGCAGCAGTGCTGGTGACCAGGTTTCTGTTTACAAATTCATAGTCATTTTCTGGCCTTGCCCTCTTAGCCTCCCCATTGTTGTTGCTGGTCAATTTTTACCATTACTAATAATTGTATAACAGTTTAATGACAGGTACATAAGGCAAAAATGAATCATGATGATTAGGGGTAATGGCAAATGAGAAGGGAGATTTTTTTGAAATTGGTTGCATTTGAACATTTGATCAGAGTGGATGATGCAGAACAAAGGATGGAGAGAGGGATAGAAGATGAGGTTAAGAAGATGATCAGGGCTGGATACTACAGATCTGGATAGTTTGTGTAAGAATTTTGGATGCTGTGTTAGTTAGCTTTTTCGCTGCTGTGATTAAAGGACTTGACAAGAACAATTTTAGGAGGAAAATTTTATTTAGAGGCTCATATTTTCAGAGGTTTCAGTCCATAGGAAGCCACCTCCAGTCCTCAGGCCTCGAGGTTGCCACGTTCAACCAGCGAAGCGGCAATAACGACGTGTACACTCTTGTTGCTTGCAGAGATCTCTCTTTATTCAGGAAGTCAAACAGCTTAAATAGTAAAAGTGAACCAGGCTGTTGCTATGAGGAAGAAAACTCTGCCGGCTCCTATTGGTTGTCCCTAGGTGGTCAGATGTTGCAAGCACAAAAACCAGGAACAGCAAGAGGTCAGCTAACTTGGTTTGGCCAGCCACCAGCTGCCAGCCACCATCTTAAAGCTGCCTGCTTGGCGTGGGCCCCGGGTGCCGCCCGCCACAGAGGTGAGGCTTAACATCATGGCAGCAGGTTGGCTGCACAGAGCAGAGTTCAGGGTATCACATTGGGAATCTGAGCAGAGAGAAACTCCATGCCAGATACAGAACATACATCCCAAAGACACACTCCCAATGACCCATCTCCTCCAGCCACACCCTACGGGGCTACAGTTGCCAGTTAATCCCTATAAGGAGATCAATTCACTGATTGGATTAAGTTTTCATAACCCAATCACTTCACCTTGACCTTTCTGAATTGTCACATGAGCTTTTGTGAGACACCTCACATTCAAACCATAACAGATACTTTTCCTCATGTGATGGAAAGGATTTTAACTTTTTCAGTGATGGTTTTGAAGGTGATCTTACTCATATTTTCAAAGGGTCACTCTTCTAAAAGTGTAGATGGGACAAAAGTTATAAGACCACTTTAGAGGTTATTTCCAGGTGAAAACCTGTAGGCTGGATGTGGTGAAAGCAGTGAAGTTGGTGGAAAGGAGATGGGTGTGAGGTATATTTTGAGAATGGAGCCATTAACTTGCTATTTGATCGGATGGGTATGATCCCGGAAAACCAAGTGAAAATGATACCATAAACCAGGATAAGGGAAAATGTGTTTGGAGCAGAGAAGCTGTGTAGATAAAACCAGAAACAGTCTGTTGTGGTTTGCATCTCAAATATCTCCCAAAATTTCATGTGTGGAGATGGTCTCCAAAGCACCAGTGTTCAGAGGTGGAGTCTTTGGAAGAGATGAGTATATGAGGGCTCCAACCTCATCAACCCATTAGTGACTTCATAATTTAATGTACTACAGGTAGTGGAAACTTAGGATGTAGGGCCTAGCTGGAGGAAGTAGATCTATGGGGTATGTCCATGAAAGCTATATCTTGTCTCCAGGCCCTTCTTCTCTCTCTCTTGTCATTCAACTTCCAGGCCACTGTTAAATGAGCAGCTCTACTGAGCTGCCTGCTCCCTTCCATGATGCTCTGCCTCAACACAGGCCCAGAAATAATGGAGCCTCTTGACCATGGCTGAAACCTGTGGAACAGTGAGCCAAAGTAAACCCTTTCTCTATAAGTGGTTTTCTCAGGTATTTTGCCACAGAACAGGAAACTATTACAACGAATACAACACCTAAATGGTGCTAATGAATGAAAAACATTAGGAGTTATAACACTGCTGGTTTTAGAAGACAGAAAACTAGATATGATTATGCAGTGAATGGATACCAGCAGAAAGAGAGTAGTAAAAGGACCTATCCCTGGGTCTTCCAAATATGCTGTAAAGGCAGCTGCCAAGGAGTGGCATGGGAGGACAGGAACAAGTCTGAGTCACTGCCATTTCTGAAATCATTCCAGAAGAAAGGTGGGTTTGATTTGTTCATGCTCTCATTGTACATCTCATCAATGATGAGACCCAGTGAGTGATCTCACAAGGATTGTTGGTCACTCAAAGAGGTGAGACAAATTGTTATTGCAATGCACTTGAGTGATAGTGAGAGCAGATGATGTGGATGCAGGAAAACAGACAACTCCTTTGAGTCATTGTGTGATATATGCAAGTGAAGAAATAGTGTTGTGGATGGAGGGAGATATGGAATTTATGGGAACAATTTTTAAAGATGGGAGAATTACTACATATTTCATGTTGGTCTCCAGTAGAGACTGAAAAATTTATAGTGTAGAAGACAATGCAAGAATGAGGTCATTCAGAAGGCAAGAGGGGCTGGAATCATACACCTAGGTGATAGAGTGGGCCTCAGGAGTGAAATTATTTCATCCATAGAAGAAATTGGGCATATAGATTTGCTATTGGTGTGTAATGGAGAGGAAGTGAGAGGTTTAAAGGCATGATGACATTGTTATACCAGAGATGGCTCCATGACTGGGAAATGGGCTTCCTTGGGGCTTGTTCAAAAGTAAAAGGTGAGTTTGGTCAGCACAGTTTCACCCTTTTCTCTAGTGTTAGGGTAGGTGGGAAATTAGGCCTAGTTAGGGTTGAAATTCTGCTAGGGAAGTTTAATAGAGGTTGAGGAGTATCATGGGATTTCAGTGTGCATAAAGGGAGCATTGGCAAAATAGTGGCATCTTTTATCATTGGGAAGTTGAGGCAAGGTGGAATAGATGAAAATTCAGAAAGTAGAGGGTCCAATGAATTGAAATTCTGAGTGGTTTTCAAAATTGTCAGAGTAGGGGTAGAAAGATGAACTGGAGATATGGGCAGCGGAATGGAGATTGTTTTAGGTGATGGGTAATAGTAACATTTTATTACAGCATTTTTTTAAAAAAAGAGAGCAGGAGAGTGAGAGAAAGACAGAATCAATTTTATTTAGTTTTTCATCAGACCTTTATTTCTCTGACTCTTAATTGTGTTATGTGGTGCTGGGGTTTTTATCCAAGTCATCATGCATGCCAGGCAAGTGTTCCAACCACTGAGCCACTTTTGCAGCCTTTTAATGGGCATGTATGATTAAGGAGGAATAGAGAAAAGATAATTAGAAATAAGAACATCAAAATGTATGAGTTAATTGTTCACTGGATTCTGTAGAGTTAAAAGTACTTTTTTTTTTAAGACAGAAGAGACAGAG
Organism: Aplodontia rufa; assembly: GCA_004027875.1. NCBI lineage: Eukaryota > Metazoa > Chordata > Mammalia > Rodentia > Aplodontiidae > Aplodontia > Aplodontia rufa. The sequence goes on along the minus strand of PVKS010014202.1, from coordinate 11,198 downwards.
AGAGAGAGAGATACAATCTTTATTTAGTTTTTTATGTGACTTTCATTTCTCAGATACTTCATTTTGTACGTGGTGCTGGGGTTTGAACTCGCATCCTTGTGCTTGCCAGGCAAGCACTGTAACCACTGAGCTACTGCTCTAGTGCTTTTAAAACAGATTAGATGAAAGTATCTAATCATGATACTTTAATAGGTGACTTAATAAACTACTTCTCTTTAAATAACGTTTGGTTGTTCCAAATAAATAAACTACATATTATGTTTTATATTTACCACCCCCACAGTTTTATCCTCTGGCCCATAAAAGAGTTTCTCATTCTGAATTTTTAAAAAGGATATAAGCCCATCGCTTCCTCATCAATGGTAGCAAGAACTGAAGGAAAGAGGGACCATAGATTGAGGTAGTAGAAAGAGAAGAGTCTGATCCCTGAAAGCAGTGAGAGCCAAAGACCTCCTGTGCTATCTCTGACGGGTACAGCAGTTGTGTGGTTTCATTCTGGTAGGACAGTGATGCTTTGGGCTGAAGTATCAAAACCTGGCTTACTGTTCATGGCAATAAGGTAAAGAAGAGCGAAAAGGCTTATGTCACAGATGCAAGTGTTGGTTAGAACCAGAAAGATTGACAGGAAGCCAGCTGGAAGTTTTGACTTAAGGCCTGAACCTATCATCAGACTTGCAGAGAACTTTATTGCAAATCAAGAATGAAGAAACGTCAATGTTTCTCTCTAGAATTAAGGGGAAAACTGGACTTTTCTGACCAGGTTAAGAACATCAGACTCTGGATCTAAGGTAGCAATCTAATTTCCAGACTCCATCCTGTTGCAGTGAGGCATTGAAATAACATGCATGATGAATTAGGATTTGCATAGATATTAAATAGTGACATTTCTTTATTCCTCTTTCACTAAGTGAACATGTTTTATATTTACCTCAACACTTTTAATTCAAAAACTTATTTTGGAGCGCCCCCTACCTGTAAGACTTAGTAAAGGAAAGAAATCAGTGGTGGACGCTAGTCTCCCATCTCAGGGATTTTAAGATCTATAGAGTCACTTGTATGCACTTTTTCTTCTACATTAGTGAGTGATATATTCCAAGTTCAAAGTCAGACATTTCACACTGTAAGGGTGAGAGAAGTGCCAATCATGGATGAGGAAAGTGTACATAGAAAGATGCCAGAAAGAAGGAACATAGAAGACACTTTCTCCAGGTCAGAAGAAAGGAAAGAAGATGAACACAAAGTCAAAGTTTCTTTAAAACAGCTGCCTGAACCAAAGAAATGTTGTTAAAAACACCTACCAATAATCTCAATCTCAATACTTTCTTACTTCTGTCCCTGGATTTGTGGGTAGATTTTTCTTACCCATACTTACTGTTCTGATAGTCTTACATGTTCAGGAACCGTGTCTAGCTCTGTGGAGCATGTGATGTCCAGATTCCTACAGAAATGTAACAAAAGTTACAGGGTGATGAGCTGTTACTGATGAGATGAGGCTGGATTCTCTGCTCCCACTGACAAATGGAGTCTGGGCCAACTACAGATTTCAGCAGCCAAAATAGCCTGCTTGCTTCTAGTGTTTGCAGCTATTTGCAATTAAAACTGGGAATTTGGGCTAGCTGCAGGTTTCTGAGTTAGAAATAGTGTTAGCAGCTTTCCAGCTAAAAGCTGGGTATTGCACCTCTTGGTGTGGTGGAAATTCACCCTGGGAATTTGGTGCCAATCTTCTGGGTTCTTGTTGCACGAATTTGAAGAATAAAATCCACTGACAACAAGGCTTAAGGAGGAGAAAAAAGGAGTAGGATTTATTTAAGGAAGGAGAATAGAGACTCCGCAAGGTGGAGGGGTACCTGGAAGCAGGATACCGTCTAATGGAGGTTAGGCCACAGGTTATATTGATTTGGGGTATGAGCATAATTAATTTTCATGCAAAGCAGGCATTGAGAAATGCATTTACATTATTGATTGAAATTATGCAAAACAGGCATTGAAACTAAGCACCAAAGTTATTGATTAAAATCTATGCAAGACAAGTAGCAATTCTTTCCAAGTTCCCATCTGTGTCCACCCCCACTTCTTAGTTTTCCCGCCTCAGGGACAAAGGAGTTGCTCTGACAGGTGAGCCTAATGGTCATTTGTATATGAAGGCCCTGAGTGTGCCCTGTCAATCGCTTTCTAGCTTTCTAGATAGCTCTAAGATAGGGCCCTTTGTCTTTTTGCATATGAAATCCCTGAGTACACCCTGTCAATTGCTCTCTACCCTTTAGATGGGGCTCTTTGTCCTGACTACCTAGCTATTTTACTATCTCTCCTAGAATTGTCTCATTACCTCTGTCCCTCTCCTGGACAACAGTGCATTTTCTCCCTCTTCTGGAATGTCCATTCCATGGGCTAGAAACCTCTGACAGATAAAAGAGGAGAGATGAATGGCAAAATAGCAGCCCTGAGTTTCCCCAGAACAGGCCCTCCTGATGTTGGGAAGGCAGTCTTCTGGCTGCCCCTTTCTGAAGCTGCACTTGAAAGGACTGCTTCCTGTGTCTCTTTCTCTCCTCACTGGACCCAAAGCCTCACTGCTTTCCTCAACTCCCAACACTTATTGCATTAAGGTGAATCTGAAGGACCTTGGTCCTCCTTACTTTTCCAAAGCCTATGAATGCAGCTTTCCTTGAATTCCTAGAATAGGTCAAGTTTTTTGCCATTTGATGGCCTTTTCTGACTTTCTTTCCTCTTCCTAAAGCTTTATTTCAGGTGCTTGATGCTTCTTCTTTCCTTCTGGTCTCATTTTCCATCGTAATTTCCATGTTACTTAGAGGAATCTCCCTGGAACTCCTGGTGCAATTAGGAGAGCATACAGCTTGTTTTCTCTTATTAGCCATGGCACTTTTGTGATGTTTGCTTGTTTGTGGGTCACATAACCAACTGGAACGCTGTATCCCTGAGGGTCAAGCTGGCATCCATCTGGTCATGTAAATATCTCATTTAGAACATGGCCTGCAGAAAGTCAATAGCTAATAAATATTTATTGGGTGAATAAGTTACAGATGTATAGATGAGTTTCCCCCTTTTAGTGAAATTGTACCCACATGCTAATTCAGTTTTCCCAAGATAGAAATTTTTTTTCCTTCATGCCACCCCCAGCCACTCTACTTTCTTCACAGCTCAATTTTGCAGTTCACAAGAAATCGCAGTAGTTCGTGGTATGACTTTAAAACCCAATAAAACTTTAGAAGAGATTTTTCTTCCATATCACATCACCGAAATCCACCCCCAGAGAAATCCTAAAATATCAGGAGAGGTGCACACTATTTTCTTTTAGACTTTAAATTCACGACATTTGTGACAGCAGCTACCAACATTCATATTTAGATGAGTGTCTGACTTTACCAGAGATCAATACTGAATTGTTTTAAATGCCTTCCTCTATGTTACACCCCTGCAAAGAGATAAGCAGGAGCAAGAAGCAAAAATCAGACTTTCAAAAGTCTACATTTTATTCTATTTAGATTCAAGATAGTAACTGTTTCGTAAAAAATACTGCTTATCACCATGTATATCAATGTTCTACAGTGTTTGGTTTTTTCATGTGATTATTAGAACAGCTAATGTTTGCATATTATTATCCTATATTGTCAGCAAGGAAATTAAAACTCACATAAATTAAGTAAATTGCACACATTGAGAAAGTAAAGGATGGAGGACTTGAACCAGACCCCCATCTGTTTCCAGGTTGTGATCCTAAATCTGAACAGCATGTTGGAGTCATTTCATCCAGGTCATCTGACCCTGTAACAAAGGAGTTGGGCTTTTCATTTGGGCTTGCAGATGTCCAATAGTATTTAAAAGCAGGATAAAAACCTTGGCTTCTCGGCCTTTGTTTTTTGAGTGCCATCGGCGCCCTGCCTGGCAGTCCTCAGATGCAGTTCAACCAGAACACAGTTTGCCCAAGACTGCTTGGCTATGCAAATTTCTGTTTCCCCTTGCCTTTATAATCTGGAGGTTCATGTGTGTAACTCTGTCCAGAGTGGACAGAGACATAGTCTAGTACACAGAGCAAGCTTCCAAAACGCAAATTACACAGTGAAGCAGCTGAGCCTGAGCCACAGTTCCTGCATTATACCAAAACTAATTTGCACAAGATTAGCAGCTGTGAGACCTACCCGAAAGTTCATACGAATGAAAAAAACCACAAACAGGCGTTCCCTTATCTGGGTAACCAGGAGAGACCTTACCCCAAAATGAGAAAATTCACAAGTGGGCCTTAACCTCAGAAAAAGAGGATAAAAACCGAGGCCTGCATCCAAGAAATCGGGAGACATACCCCACAATGGAAGTGTATTAACATTGGTCCTTACTCCATTGCATGCCTCCTCTCCATTCCTTGCAACCCGCTTAACCTGCCATCAAACCCAGCAACTCTGCTCCAGAGTCTGAAGCAGCTTGCCACACCGAACTCGGCAACCTCGACTCCATCTGGAGAGCGCCTGATCTCGGCTCCCTGGTGAGTGCCTGTCTGCCTTCCCTATTCTTCAGCTCCCTGCAATTTGACCTCCGCTCCTGGAGAGTGCCTGGTCTGACCTGCCTGACGACTCTGTGACTCTGCATGCATTCTGCTGGTAACCACGGACATCACACCGATGCTGCTGAGAGGACTATGAACTTATTCTTCCTTACCTATTGCCTTAAGCTTATTGCATTAAGAATAGCCTATACGTGGTGTGTAATTATTAGATTATATTATGTGTGCTGTGACTAAGTAAGATAAGAATATAGGAGAGTGTGATTTGCAGTGTGACATCCCTTGAGAATTGTGATATTAATACCTTTGAGTGCTGTGTTAAATAAATAATATTAAAACGGAACTTGTCTCAATGCATCTGTCACTGAATGTGCAATCTCTCAGAGAGAGTGGTCACCTGCAGGCATAGATATCAGCGCCACCACTCAGCCACACTCGCAACAAACTCCCAAATACAGGGCTGGAAAATTTAGTCTCCTTTCCCTTCCCAGTATGACTATGGTGATTAAAGCTCCTTTCCTGGTTTTTTATGACTACCATTCCATTTGGATTTTGGGGATAGTTGTCAGACTTAATTTGTTGGGGTCCCTAAATTGGGGCTTTGGCCTAGGACTCCAATGTTTTCTCCAGTAAACCAGGATGTTTTGAAAAAAATCACTCAGTAATGCTATTGATATTCATTGCTTTTAGTCCTTTAATCATCTAGTTCTGGATTCTTCTTTCACAAAAAGTCAAGATGCCTAATCAATCAGTTGAAAGAACACATTTCCACACGAGTAAACTTCACAGTGTCTCTACCCTTGAGTGTACATCATGATCAACAGCATCCAAGCCCACATGACAATCTGCAGAAATGGTGGGTGAAGTGATTTTCCACTCCCTTATTCCAAGCTCAGGGACTTTTGGGTTCAGGTTCCATATCAAGAATGTTTCTGGGGTTCACATCACACGGATTCCCTTTTACCCAGGTCACTGAATAATGATGCTGAGGTCCAAAGTGTTCTGGTCTTGGTGAGCATGCTTTCTCTCTTCACATGCTTTCTATCTGTCTTTTTACCTCCAAACATTTATTTGAATCGCATTTTCATTTGGGATGATTTAATTAAAAATTTCCAAGTAGAATGGGATCCAAAAAGCTAGGAGGGTAGGGACATAAAGAATTTTGATATTCTTAAGCACGTCAGGCTTTTTGATCCAGAAAGAGTATGAGAAAAAAGACACTTTAATGCTTTATTTGGACATAATGAAGACACTAGCAAAAAATGATAAGATATTGAAAAACTTTTTACTTCATCTGTATTTTGAAATGTGCTTTATATAATACACCATTCAGATGTAGAAAATAACTAAAAACAATATCATACTGGAGAGTTTACAATATAAGTATATATATTTAAGAATTTGTATCACACAGAATTGCTACACATAAGACCATGTTCTTAACCATGAGCCTAAGAACTCTGAGGAAAAACTTTATACCATTACTGTCATGGATACTGAAAACATGATGCAGTGTCTCCTAAAATAAGTGCCAAATACATATTTCCTGAGCACAGCTTCCATGCTATGTGCTCAATTACCTGAGCCTAAGTAGTTTATCTTTTAACTACATTAAATAATAGTAAAAGGATTGTTCTTTAATTTTAAATTCCAGCTGTGCTTCCCTGGTATATAGAAATAATTGGTATTCATATATCTTCCTTGAACCCTATAATCCAACTTACTATGTCCAAGAGGTTGTTAAAAATGCTTTGGGATTTTATACACAGACTATTATGACAAAATAAAACTTTTTTGGTCTTTCTAATCAATCTTTTATTTTTCTTATACTGCAATCTCTGGACAATGTTGGAAAAGAATAGTTAGAGGGCATTCCTGTCTCATTCATGATCTTAGTGGAAAGAAATCATTCAGTTTCCATAATGGAGTAAAATGGTACCTACAGTAATTTTTTTTTTTTTTTTGGATGTACTTCATTGAGTTGAGGAAGTTCTTCTTAAATCCTTGTGTGCTTAGAATTTATTTTTTAACAATAATATTGTCAAAAATTTAGAAAATATCAGTTTAAATGGTCATAGGATTTTCTTGCTTGTCCTGTTGACATAGTGAATGTATTAGTCTGATTTGTGCTACAGTGACAAATACCTGATAAAAGCAACTTAATGGAGGAAAGATTTATTTTGACTCCTGGTTTCAGTGAATTCAGTCCATGGTCAGCCAGCTCCACTGTTCTGAGACTGAGGTGAGGCAGAACATCATGGAAGAAAGGCAGGGCTGAGCAAAGCTGCCCTGTTCAAGGCAGATTGTCTGTGGAAAGACAGAGGGGAAGGAGCTTGAAGGAAGACAAACCCTTCCAGGACACACCCCCAGGGGTCTATTTCCTCCAACTAGGTCCCACCTCCCAGGAATCTACTCAGCCATCAATTAATCCACCGAGGAGATCTGAGTCATGATCACTTCCCAAAAGCCTCATCTCTGAACACATGTGACTTTGGGGACCATTCCAGGTCCAAACCATGATAGGGATGTGTTAGTCAGGTTTCCATTGCTGGAACAAATATCTGAGGAGGAGAGTTTTATTTTGGCTCATGTTGTTGAAGTTTTCAGTCTATGGCCACTCAGCCCCATAATTTGAGCCTGCAGTGGCACATCATGGTGGGAGCAGGTGGCAGAGGAAGACTATTCATCTCTTGGTGACCAGGCTGCAGAAAGAGAGATAAAAGGGCTGAGTTCCCAGTGTCCTCTTCAAGGACCTGTGCCCTATGACTTAACTTCCTTCCACTAGGCTTCATCTCCTAAAGGTTCCACCACCTGCCAGCCTAAACAAAGGCTGAAGTCCAGGCCTACAACACACAGACAGACACTGAAGAGAAAAACAGTTTGCACTAACTGACTTTAATCAGCCTTGCTTGACTATAATAAATCTCTCTTGGTTGTTCTTTTTATACATTGTTGGACTCCCTTTGCTAATATTGGATTGAGGCTTTTTGTGTTTCATTCTAAAGAGATATTGGTTTGTAGTTTTACTTTCATGTCATGACTCTATCTGGTTTCGTGGAATGGTAATGCTATCCAAAAAGAAGGAATACACATTCCTTCTGATTCTATTTTCCAGAAGTTGAGGATTATTGGTGTAATTTCTCTCTAAAATATTCGATAGAATTTACCAATGAAAACATGTGTCTTGGGCTGGAGCAGTGGCTCAGAGGTTATGGCGCTTGTCTGGCATGTGCAAGGACCAGAGTTTGTTCAAACCCCAGCACCATGTATACAACAAAGTATCTGAGCAATGAAAACCAGATGAAGGGGCTGGAGCTGTGGCTCGGTGGTTGTGGCTCTTGCCTGGCATGCATGAGGATGTGAGTTCGAGCCCCAGCACCACATGCACAATGAAGTATCAGAACATTGAAAGTCACATGAAAAACTAAATAAAACTGATTCTTTCTCTCTCTCTCTCTCTCTTTCTCTCCCTCTTAGAAAAAAAAAAAACAGATGAAAATGAAAAACAAAATAAAATAATAAAATAATTCTTAAAAAAAAAGAAAACCTCATCTGTCTTGTGCCTCATTTCTAGAAGATCATTAACTATAGATGCAGACTATTTAATAGGACTATTCATATTATCCATTTCACCTTGTTTGAATAATAATGGTTTACTCTTCAAAGAAATGGGTCCATTTCATCTGAATTAACAAATGTTATCAAAAAGCATTCCTTTACTATCTTCACAATGTCCTGACTGAGCAATGATAATCCCTCCTTTATCACTGGCATTCACAATTAGCATCTTCCCTTGTCTCCTTCTTGTGTACCCTCACAACAACTTTCATTTAAAGATCATTTTCTAAAACTGGGTTTTGTTTCATTGATTTTTTTCCTGTTTTATTTTCAAATTTTCTAATTTCCGCTCTTATTTTAAATTTTATTTTGCTCTTCTTGCTTTTGGTTTAACTTTCTTTGTTCTTTAGTTCCTGAGGATAGAATTGCAGGATCTTCTTTTTCTGAAACAGAAGAGAAGTTCACACTGTACATTTCCATCTGAGTACTCCATTCACAACATCCATATGCTTTGATAAAATTTTGTCTTCATTGTTACTTTTATTTAGTTAACAATATGCTCAAATCTCTGTGAAGACAACTTCTTTGACCTGTGTGTTACTACAGAAGGCCACAGAAGCATGTGACTTTCTTTCTCCATCACTGGAAGCCCACTGACTATCTTTTTAGTTTCCATTTCTAGTTTAATTGTCTTGCGGCTGAGGAGCATATTTTATTGATTTCTCTTCATTTAAATTTGTGAAGTTGAGCCTGATGTCCAGCATGTCATCTATTCTGCTGAATGTTTCATGTGGCTTTGGGAAGAATATACACTCTGCTGTTGTTGAATGGGGTGTGTGGTCAATCAGATCAAATTGATTAAAGTAAGCAATCTCTCTATTGGTCTTCTTCCAGCATAATCTGCAACTGATTGGCAGTGGACATACTTATATCTTCAACTTTAATCATGGATTTGTCTGTTTCTCCTTTGAAGCCTATGTTTCTGCTTTGTGCATTTTGACTTTCTTCCGTTGGGGCATCCAAGGTCAGAATTATTATACTTTGTTAGAAAAACAGCTCTTTTACCTCTGACAGTTTTCTTTATTCTGAAGTTTGATTTAACTGACTTAATGTAGCTACACAAGTGTGAATTGATCAGTTTTTGCCTGGTGTATCTTTCCCCACATCTTTCTTTAAGCTATCCAAAATGAAATATTTAAATTTGGTTCATGTTGTTTTTATCCACCCAGATAATTTATGACTTTTATGTATTCATTTAGACCATCCAAATTTAAAGCAATTAAAAAAATTTTTTTTAAAGAGAAAAAATCAATTTTATTAATTTTTCATCTGGTTTTCATTCTCTGACACTTAGCTGTGTTTGTGGTGCTGGGGTTTGACCCAGGTCCTCACACATGCAAGGGAAGCACAATATCACTGAGACACCACTCCAGCCCCTTAAAGCAATTATATTTGCACTGGGATTGATATCTACCATGCTGGGAACTGCTTTCTATTTGTAGCTGTAGCTCTTTGTTTCTATTCCCCTTTTTGTTTTCAAAGTTTTTGATTAGTACCTTATATAATACCATTTTTTCTCTCTCTTAGTGTATCAATTACACTTGTTTTTTTTTTATTTTTTAAAGAGAGAGGGACAGTGAGAGAGACAGAGAAAGAGAGAAACAACTTTATTTAGTTTTTCACATGGCCTTATTTGCTCCAACACTCAGTTATGTACGTGGTGCTGGGGTTTGAACCTGGGTCCTTGTGCTTGCCAAGCAAGTGCCGAAACCGCAGAGCCACCGCTCCAGCCCATGCTTGTTTTTTGAAAATAAACTTCAGTGATTTTTCTTAGCATCTATAATATGCATTTTAATGTGTTAAGTCCACCTTCAAATACCATTAGACAGCTCCACTGTTATACTTTATAACAATGCTAATGATTTCCTCCTCTTTTTGATCCCTATTGTGGTGTTATTCATTTCACTTTTTTCGTATCAAATGTACTACCATGCTTTAGATGAATTGACCAATGACAAAAGTATCATCTGTACATCTGTATGATTTCTTCTATATTTAATCTTTCACATATGTTTTTCTTATCTCTACACAAAATTGTTTTCCCATTCTTGAAAGGAAGATGTGCTGAAGTAAAATTCCTATTTTTCTTGGTCTGGTAAAGTCTTAATTTCTCCTACATTTTTCAACATAGTTCTGTTGAGTGTAGAATTCCAGATTCATGATATTTTAAGATTTTAAATATTCTACTACACTCTTCTTGCTTGCATGCTTTCTGGTGAGAAGACTATTGTACTTTATTGCCTTGTTCCTCTATAGGTCAGCTTTTCTTTTTTTTTCTCCAGCTGCACTAAAGAGCTTGTCTCAACAACTGTTTGCTACTTGTTATTTTGTCAACAAATCTTCCTCTACTTCCTGATAAAATACAATATTATATAATAGCAATAGAAGACAACCAGAAATACACAAATTCTTTGAAGTTTTTATTTTTAAGCATTAATCCCACAATGTAACTCAGTTATAAAACATTACACCTGCAGCAATGTTTATGATAAAACTATTTCAGAATATAAGAAGAACTAATATTACAGTATAAAATTAAATGATTGAGAACATATGCAGATATGCTAGAATATCTATGTACATGTTATAGACATGGTGGAACTTTCAGACAGGGAATTTAAAATAACTCTGTTTAAGGTGATAAGGACTCTTTGAAACAAGTAGATGCCAACAAGACCGATGGGTAAATAAAGTAAGCAGAGAGAAGACATTCTAACAAAGAATTGAAAGGAAATAAAAAATGATGTAAAAGAAAAGAAAAAATGTATGCCTTTGATGGGCATACATATGTGTGTGAATGTGCACATACATATTTTTACACACACATATTTCTCACACTTTTAAAGAATTTTATAATAGAACCCCATTTTTTTGCTTGTATGTATATGAAATAGTAGTGATAAATAGGAAAGATAAAGAGCAAGTAAAATTATTTGCTTTTGTGTATGTGTGTGTGTGTGTGTGTGTGTGTGTGTGTTTGCAGGATACCTGGGTCTATCTGTTAACAGTTGCCTCCAAAAAGGGAGTGTTATCTCCACATCTAGAGGACAGCCCTGAAAGCATGGTT
>PVKS010014201.1:0-48874 GCA_004027875.1 Aplodontia rufa | reverse complement strand
CCTTCACTTTAGGAGACATGTTGAGAAAGTCTTTGCCTACTCCCAAATGCTGAAGTGTTGGACCTACTTTGTCTTCTGTCATTTGCAAGGTAGCTGGTTTAATTCCTAGCTCCTTGATCCATTTTGATTTGACTCTTGTGCAAGGAGAAAGATATGGGTCTAATTTCAACTTTCTGCAAGTGGCTGTCCAGTTTGTCCAGCACCATTTGTTGAAAAGGCTCTCTCTCCTCTATGTAATATTTTGTCCCCCTTTGTCAAAAAAACAGATCTTTAAAGATTTGAGGGTTTGTTTCAGTGTCTCTTATTCTATTCCATTGGTTTTCCTTCCTATCTTGATACCAGTACCATGCGGTCTTTGTTTCTACAGCTCTATAGTATAGTTTTATATCTGGTATGGCAAAACCGCCTGTTTTGTCTTTTTTGTTTTGTGGTTTTTTTAAATGCATTCTTAAGGGGAAAATTTATAGTACTGTGTGCCTACATTAAACAACCAGGAAAGATCTCAAATAAGCTTATGATCCATCTCATATCCCTATGAAAAGAAGAACAATCTAAGGAGTAGACAGGAAATAAGATCAGAGCTGAAATCAATGAAATTGAGAACAAATAAAACAATAAAAAGAACAAAACAAAGAGCTAGTTCTTCAAAAAAATATATGAAATTGATAGACCTCTAGCTAATCTAACTAAAAGAAGGAGAGAATAAAAGCAAATCAACAAAATTTCCAAGGAAAAAGGAGTGATCACCTGTGACCCTACAGATCAAACGGATTATCAGAACATATTTGGAAAAACTATGCTCCTCTAAATTAGATAACCTGGAAGACATGGACAAATTTCTAGACACATAGAACATCCCCAAATTGATGCAGGATGATATTGAAATACTAAACAGCCCAATAACAGGTATTGAAATCCATATAACAATTAAAAGCCTTCCAAAGAAGAAAAGCCCAGGACCAGATGGATTCCATGCTGAGTTTTACCACACCTATGAGGAGCTAACACCTCTCCTTATTAAGCAGCTCCAAAAAATTAAAAAGGAGAGAACTCTCCCAAACACTTTTTATGAGGCATCCATAACTCTGATACCAAAGTCCAACAAAGACACATCAGAACAAGAAAATTACAGACCAATATCCCTAATGAACATTGATGCAAAAATCCTTAATAAAGTTCTTGCAAACCACATTCAAAAACACATCAAGAAGATAATTCATCACAATCAAGTGGGCTTCATTCCAGGGATTCAAGGCTTGTTCAACATATGCAAATCAATAAAATGTGATTAATCACTTAAACAGAATTAAGGATCAAAAACACATGATCATCTCAATCAATGCATGAGAAAACTTTGATAAAATCCAGCACCTGTTTATGCTCAAAACTCTTGAGAAGATAGGGATCAGAGGAACTTAACTTTGTAAAGGCCATATATGCCAAACCCTCAGCTAGTATAATACTAAACGGAGAAAAGCCGAAAGCATTTCCACTAAAGTCGTGAACAAGACAAGGCTGCCCACTCTCACCACTTTTATTCAATGTTGTCCTCGAAAACCTAGCTGGAGCCATTAGGCAAGAGAAGGAAATCAAAGGGATAAGAATAGGAAGACAGGCAGTTAAACTGTCCCTTTTTGTTAATTACATGATCGTGTATCTGGAAGATCCAAAAAACTCCACCAGAATACTGCTCAAGCTTATAAACAGATTTAGCCAAGTAGCAGGCTACAAGATCAGTACCCATAAACCAATAGCTTTCCTATATGCCAACATAGGGCAGAATAAGAAATCAGGAATTTGATCCCATTTACAATATCCTCAAAAAGAATTAATCTAACAAGGGAAATAAAAAAAATGTACAGTGAAAATGATCAATCACTGAAAACAGAAATTGAAGAAGACCTGAGAAGATGGAAAGACATTCCTTGCTGTTGGTTAGACAAAATTAATATAATTAAACTGGCCATTCTGCCAAAAGCCCTATACAGATTCAATGCAATCCCCATCAAGAATCCAATGTCATTCTTTACAGATATAGAAAAAGCAATTCCCAAATTAATTTGGAACAACAAAAAAGCTCACTTAAACAACACCTAAAAACACTAACACACTGTGGAACTGCAGACTGGTACAGCCTCTCTGGAAAGCAGTGTGGAGAATCCTTAAAAAATTAGGGATGGACCCACCATACAATCCAGCTATCCCTCTTCTTGGTGTATTCCCAGAGGAATTAGAGTCAGCACATTACAGCAACACAGCAAAATCTGTATGTTCATAGCAGCTCAATTTACAATAGCTAAATTATGGAACTAACCCAGATTCTCCTCACTGGATGAATGGATCCCCAAACGGTGGTGTATATGTACCATGGAACTCTACTCAGCAATTAGAAACAATGATATTGCAGCCTTTGAAGGTAAATGTATGGCAATGGAAGAAATCAGGCTTAGCCAAGGGTCGAATGTTTTCACTCATTTGTGGAGGCTGGAGCTAAACCCAGGCCAGTGTGAAAGGTAGTCATCCTCATGTATTACACCCAGCAAAGGCATAGCAACACATAATCTAGGACAATCATAGATATGTAGCGGAGAAGGGAGAGGAGTAGGAATGGAAGGGGAAAGGCAGGGAGAATAGGGAGAGATTTGGGGGTAATTCTGGTTTAAGAATATATACATATTGTATTGTTACTTTAAATGCATTTATGATTATACACTAACTCAACTCCTTAATAAAAAATTTAAAAACCCCTAAAATAGTAATTTTGAGAGTCAAAGAATATGCATTTTTATCAGATACATTAATTCTTTCAAAAATGGATCATGTATGAAATTTTTGTATAGCAAATTACCACAACATTCAAACCATTGATATCAATAACCTGCATTCTCTCACTAAAATGCAATTAATTTAGGAATTAGTAACAAAACTTAATTTAAAATGCATGTAGATATGACTGTTTTTCTCACATTTTTTATTGGTGCATTATGATGGATGGGATTTGTTGTTATTATTGTTACTTGCATTCAATATACCAATATAATCTGGCAAAATATCTCCCCAGTGCTTCTCATCTCCTTTACCTCCTCCTAACCCCTGGTACCTTTCTTCTACTGATCTCCCTTTGATGATGATGATTATTATTATTATTATTTTACTTTTCCAGTTTTTATTGATTGGGAGTTATTAAGTATCTTAGAGGTGCATAATGTACTTTTTTTTAGCCTTCCCCTTTCCCTCCCATCCTTTTTCCCCTTTCCCCTTCTATTTCCTCTACTAGACTTCCTTTAGCTGTCTATTAATTTGTATTTGAATGGTTCTTTATGCCATCTTACCCTTTCCTCCCCCTTTTCTTTATTTTACTTTAGCTTCTACATTCGAGGAAAACATTCAATCTTTGCGTTTCTGAGTTTGGCTAATTTCACTTAGCATGATATTATCCATATCCATCCATTTACTGCCAAATGCCATAGTTTGATATTCTTCTTTTTTTTTTTTTGAAGAGAGAAGGACAGTGAGCGAGAGAGAGAGAGAGAATAAATTTTTATTGAGTTTTTCACATGGCTTTCGTTGCTCCGACGCTTAGTTGTGTATGTGGGTGCTGGGGTTTGAACCCATGTACTTGCACATGCCAGGCAAGCACCGTAACTTCCAAGCCACCATTCCAGCCCCCAATTTGATTCTTCTTAATAGCTGAATAGAACTCCATAGTATATAATAATTACAACTTCTTAATCCATTCATGTAATAATGAACATCTGGGTTGATTCCATAATTTAGCTATTGTCAATGGTGCTGCTATAAACATTGATGTGGCTGTGTCACTATAGTATGCTGATTTTAAATCATTTGGGAAAATATCCCGGAGTGGGATAGCAGGTGTCATATGGTGTTCATCCCTAGTTTTTTGAGGAATTTCCATATATAGTATATGATTTCAGAGTAAAAATCCCAAAGCATGAGACTAACTGGAGGAGATGAATGACAATTATAGATGTCCAAGAGCTATTGATGTCTGATATTTTTGCAGTGGAACCTCAGTTTGTACATTAAAAAAAAATAACATGATTGCTTTTAGTGCAAAGCCAGGTTTGAAGAACCAATTAACTTGAATCATTAAGTAAATAATCCTTTTCAATTGATTTTTCAGCTCCCTTTGATTATATTATAAAAATATATGCACACAAATGCATACATATATACATGCATATACATATGTACAATGTATGTATGTATCTACATATATTTATTCTCAGGCTTTTTTGTTCCATTGATTTATCTGTCCTCTATCTAATTATGTATAGTACTTTATTTAGGAAATGATAACATGAGAAAACATACCTCATAGGATTTTTGCAGGGATCAAATAAGTTAATATAAAATACTTAAACAGTGTCTGGCATATATTAAGTGCTCAATAGATGTTATCTATTGTTATAGACTATGTTTTAACACATAATGAGACTTTCCTTATTAGTCTTCTTTTTAGATATTCTTGCCAGAGTTTTTTTTCTTCCAGGTGAACTTAAGAATAATTTTGTCAATTTCAGTAAAAATCCTATTGAGATATTAATTGGAATTATTTTAAATATACAAATTAAATTGGGAAAAATGCATAGTTTTATGATAATTATCCAATATTTAGGAATTATTTATTAAAGAGATATTAAAATTTATATGTATTTTATCTAATTAAATTTTGTTATTAATGTTTCTTTTCATTACATTATAGTGTAAATATATGGTGTGCACAGATTTTATATTTTAGAATTAAAGAGATTCTTTTTCAGGGGCAGGAGTGGTGGGAACAATGATGGCTATGTTGTTCAGCATGTTGAATATTGTTTTAGTCAACTTTTTGTTACTGTGACCAGAATATCTGACAAGAACAATGTAGAGGAGGAAAAGTTTATTTTGGCTTATGGTTTCAGAGGTTCAGTTCATGAATGGCTCACTCCATAGCTCTGGGTCTGAGGTGAGACAAAACATCATAGCAGAGGAAAGTAGCTCAAGGCATGGCAAACAAGAAGTAAGAGTTCTACTCACCAGGGACGGAATACACACCCCAAAGGCATGTTCCCAGCGACCTACTTCCTCCAGCCACATGCTACCTGACTACATTTTACTTCTCAAAATTCTTGCATTTTCTCACATGTGAACTTTTGTAGGACATCTTATATCTAAACCATAGCAAACATCTTTAAAAATTATTCTTTGGAACTCAAATTACATTAATTATATTTTTCAAAATTTTAATACCCTTGTTTGTCAAAAGTTATCTTCCACAAAATTATATCTTAATTGCTATTTTTTAATGTTTATATTTTTGCTTTATTTCATATTTACACTATATTGTAAGGTATATCAAAATTCATGACTAAAATTTCCAAAAAATTTAGGCTGGCCTTGGATTTCTCCTCTGTAACAGAAAAAAAATGCATATAATTAATACCTGTATTACTATTATTTATATTATTGCTATATATAATATATATTTACATTTGGTATTTTTGTTGCAGAGGAGAGAGAAACTCAAGTCCAGTCTGATTGTTTCTTGATAGACACATAATTTAAAAAATAGCTTTATAGCAAGGCATAGTGACACACACCTGTTACCCAGCAACTCAGGAGATTGAGGCAGGAAGATTGAAAATTCAAGGACAGTCTCAGCAACTTAGTGAGATCCTGTCTCAAAATAAAAAATAAAAAGGACTGAGGATGTGGCTCAGTGGTAAAGGCAGCTCTGGGTTCAATACCTAGTTTTAAAAAATGAAAAAGGGGCTGGAGCAGTGACTCAGCAGTTACAGCACTTGCCCAGCATGAGCAAGTACATGGGTTCAAACCCCAGCACCCTAAGTTTCAGAGCAATGAAAGCCATGTGAAAAACTCAATAGAAATTGATTCTCTCTCTCTCTCTCTCACTGTCCTTCTCTCATTAAAAAATTAAAATAAAATAAAAAATATTTATCATCCCATTTCTCTGTACACCATTTCAAGGAGGGAAAGAAAATGATCTCCAAGAGTCAAAATCTAATGAAATCATCTTCCCTGAGAGGTGGTTTTGATCATCAAGTATTTAAGTTTTTAGCCACATTTGGATGTTTTCTCTCTAGTTTTGTCCACAAGTCTGAAAGTACTGGAAGAGTTCAAAAATTGTGAAACCATCAATGGTATCCATCAGATTTGTCTGTAAATGAGAATGAGTTCCTTGTCTATGATACAATTTTTAAATCCTCAATATTACAGATAATTTATTTTTATAATGGACATAAATAATACATTTGATATGAGGATTAAATGAGATAATAGTATAACACACTAAAAATAGCATATGGTACACTTGTTTTAGACCTCTTTCTTCTTTGCACACTATAAAAAGGCCCAGCTGTTAATTTAATCACTATTTTTTTTACCATGATAGCATTTCAACTCAGTGTAAAAGGGCCACCACTGTATTAATTTTATTTATATTTGCCTAATGCATTTTGTAACATTTTTTTATTTTGTTGTCATTTTATTTTAAATGTGTTTCTTATAGATTATTTATAATTTAGATTTTTGTTTGTTAAACCAGTTTGAGAATCTCTTTTAATCAGGAGTATTTTCAACTTATTTTTATTTCTAATTGCTACAAAACCGATATATCTGGTCTTCTTTTGCTTCTTCTACCATTTGTTCAGCTATTTGAACTTATTTTTTCACATTTGACTTTATTTTTTCCTTTTTAATATATGAATTATGTTTTGCTATTTGGAAAGCTTTAACTATCTCTAGTTATTGGTTTTTAAAAAAATGGTCTTGAATATTTCTCAAGAATCACTTTTATCTAAAGGTTGAATCTTGCCTTTTACTTTATATCTCATTTATTTTAAATTATTCATCCTTATCTTTAGCATTCCAAAGGAACTTTTCAAACATACCCTCTACTTTCTAAAGGGTCAGTTTGGGTTTTGATGCCTTCAATTAGGTTATTCTTATCGTTGAATTTTTAGTTTTTTTGCCATCTGTTCTTATTTCAGGCAGCCGTATTTTCATCACAGAATGCATAGCCAGTCTCTCTATTTAAAAATGCTTTACTGTTTTTCTGATTTATTTTTAAAAATCTTTTCCAGGGGTATGCTTTCTCAGTCCTACAAATCTTGTGCTGTATTTCGTTTTTAGTGAAAACATCTGTCAGTGAATATAATATTCCAACCCTGGTGTTTGCCGGTAGATAAGTTGGTTGATTATATTTGAACTCTCTTCTTCCCTATCCAATCCCCTCACCAGGCCCTTATTTGTTTTCCCAAGTAGCGACACTGTCCCCCTCTCATATTACAGGTGGAAGTTATGTCCACCAGGCAGGGTAGAATTCATCAAAAGAGCCCATTCAGCTCCAACAGGATATCACCATCTGCCTTTACTGCTCAGCTCTTTGCAAATCTGACCAAAAGGAGGACATAAAAGGTGTCAGCAACCAGCCTGTAATGCTCCCAGTGCTCTTCCTGGCTGAGCATCACCGGTAGGCTTGTGTATAGAAACACCTAAGAGGTATATAACGGTACAATCTTGTATCCTGCTTTACTTCCTGAAATGCTCTTTAGAAGGATTTGGTGAGCTCTGAAATTAGAAATAGAAGTCTCAGTGGAAGACCAGGAGCTCGTGGGCCCAGTAGATCTCCTTCCACTTATGAAGCAGGACTGACATGACAGTGGGTGGTACTGACACCCAGGTGCTTCTTATTAGGAGGTTGACGTCAAGGTCTTCTTCCAGCATCAGGTTTTCTCTGACTCAGAAGGAAAGGATCCACAGGTCACCTATTGGGTTTCCAATCCAGCTGAATTGGCCCTGTATTTTGTGAAATTTCTTCAAGATATGGCAGTAGTTTTTAAGTCTTGGTTGGCCCTTTCCTAAATTCTGCTCTTTTTTCTTTTTCAGGAATCAGACCAGGGTTTGCTTAATCTGATCACATTTTAACCTGGGAGAAACAGACTGTTAGTAATAATTATACCACCTAATTAAATGGACAAATGAATGCAAATAATGTTTTAATATTTCTCTACTATCATTTACACATTTTTATTACATTAAATGCTTAGCCAAATTTGTTTTTAAAATGTCAACGAAATACCAGTATGCAGATATTATTTGCTATTTTGAAACTATATTGGGTATAGAAACTGCTACTTTAATGCCTTTATAAATAAATATATATATATATGTATTCATGTACATATGAAATTACATATGCGGCTTTTCTCACTCTTTTCTATAGGATTGGTGATACAGGACTAAGGCAATTTCTTGATGGTCCTGCAAGCATAAAGATAAGAGAACTCAATTTAAGTAACTGTATGCAACTGGGTGATGCCTCCTTTGTG
Source organism: Aplodontia rufa (assembly GCA_004027875.1). NCBI lineage: Eukaryota > Metazoa > Chordata > Mammalia > Rodentia > Aplodontiidae > Aplodontia > Aplodontia rufa. The sequence goes on along the minus strand of PVKS010014201.1, from coordinate 40,517 downwards.
AAAATATCAGAGCGGTATGATAAAGTAATCTACTATATCATAGCATTAGTAATTGCATATTTGCTAATAGGAGAGATCAGAGATAGACCTAAAAGCAAAGACTCCAAGCTATTTGAAGAGCATGTCCAGAAGGTGATCTAATCCTCAGTGAAACCAAATAAAAGTCATAGACTGAATTAATCTTTTGATTACATCTGAGACATTTCTTATAACTGTCATTTAAGAGAAATTTTGAAATGGAGTTAGTCATAAAGTAATGAGAATCTAGATAAGTATGACTTGTCTGTACAGTTCAAAGATGTTGTTTGCATGTAAACCTTTACTCCAGTGTTTCCCAAGCAGTATTCTGGCTAGTTGTTTTATCCTTGGTCCTCTTGACAGAGGCCTGCATTCACCAAAGATGAAATGCAATTTGTGCAGAAAATTTGTAATAGATAAGTGAGGAACTTAACTTTGCACTTTTAGTGTTTATTCATTATGGTACACAATGATATTATTTTGTGAACAATTTTTGGCTTGTTAAAAATTGCAATATGAAACTAAATCAAAGAAAGAAAGTCTTATATAATAATCTTTCTTTTATCTAACTCCATAATGTCAAATTATTTTCTACTTTTAGGCCTACATTTATGTTCAGAAAAGGAAAATCCTTATTTCAATAGTGTTTGTTTGCCTAATAATTTTTACATGAAGAAATTGATATTGATGATGTGATTGAAAGCTGAACTTAATTCTTCATGTTGCTTCCTTTCAGCTGCCATAATTTAACCCACTTGAGTTTACGAAATTGTGAACAGTTGACTGATCGTACAGTTGAATTTATCGTAAACATCTTTTCCTTGATATCTTTAGATCTTTCTGGAACAGTCATCTCTAATGAGGTAAAAAGATATTCAAAACAGTTCAATGATTTACTTTTTTCTGCAGTATAAACATTTTCTGTTTTGCAAAAATGAAGAGAACAACAATTCTATTTATTAAATTATTAGATTATAAACAGAAAGTTTAGGAATATTATTGTTTATAGGAATATGTTATTTATGGATTAAGTCTTATTTCTCTGTTTAAAAAGCAGCAAAATCTAGCTAGGTGATCACAGTGACTCTGGAGGCTAAAGGAGGAAGACTGCAAGTTCAAGGCCAACAACCTCAACAATTTAGTGAGGCCCTTAACAAGTTAGCAAGGCCCTGTCTCAAAATAAAATATAAATAGTACTAGGGATGTATCTCAGTGGTAAAGAATCCCTGTGTTCAATCCTTAGCACCAAAAAACAAAAGAACAAACCAACCAAACAAACAAACAACAACAAAAAAACCAAAACCAAAACTAAAAATCAAACAAAAACCACAGCAAAAGCCCCAACACATCAAAGTATTAGATGAGAATCTAAAATTTGTTTCATCATAGAAGTTTGGTCAGTGTGGAGATGATATACTTTAAATGGCTCAAGTATACTTTTCCCATGGATTGTATATTCTGTAAACTAACTGAGTACCTTGAGATCTAAGTCTTAATTCAACATCCGAGTCTAGAAATGGCCCCATCAGGTTCACAAAAGGATACTTTTTTAGGAACTCATTTCCTACCAACTGCTGATACTACTCAACAAAGTTGAAACCCAGGGTATACCCACTCAAAAAGAGGGTAAAACCTGAGATTGAATGTGTTTCTGAAAGACTTTAATGGACTTTGGTTAAATAAGAAACATATAGGCTCTTCTTAAAAGTCAGTGCATTGTGAGAGATCTAGGAAAAAAGGTGATAAATCTAATTTCCTATTTATCCCTTAAGATGGAGAGAGCCCATATCACCTGTCTGTGAGGCCTTTTCTGAGAAGGCCCCACCTGGCAGACAAGTATTGGACCTCTCTATGTGCATCTTTAGCCGCAGTGCACCTTTTAACATGATCTATTTCTCACTGCATTATATATGTCTGTTATGTGACCACTTTCATGGACTCTTTTAGATGCAGATGTGTCTGTCATCAGTCCAGGTACTTTTCTGTCTTTAATCTGAGTGCACTTTGATTAAGCATCCATTCTATGAGATGGTCTCCTCTTCCTTCCTTGGAATTTTATTCGAGTGTGATATGCAAGCTGGGGTGGGGAGTTTATATGTAGTTGACATTATGGTGGGTCCATGTCTGGTCTTCTCAGCGTTGTCTTCTGTCCAAGCTGGAATTCATCAAGGTGTTCAAGGACCCATCATGTCTTTATTTTCCTATTTAGGTAGAATCCTGATATGTTTTCCTCGTCCTAGCTCCGGGGCCCCTTCAAGCTTTCAGGCTCCTTTGTTGTGTCTGCCTTGCAGGGTCTTTCTGGAGTGTGGTGATCCTGTGAGGCTGTCTTAGGTTCATTGTCCTAGACAAATCCTGCAGACATTCTGCTCCCACATCATGGGTGTGTTTGCCACCCCCTTCCCTTATGCAGTTACAGTGGCTAACCCATGTCACATAGAGTTCAAGTTGAGTTTGGTGCTGCTTGTGAGGCATTTTTGAGGGATTAGAGATCTATAGAAGGGAGAGGCCAGTGTTTTCCTCCTCCTTTCTTGCATCTTCATCATCAGCTGCATTACATTTGTGTTCTCTTTGAGCAAGCTTGCTGTGCTTTCAGTTTTCCTGAGTGACCGTGGTGCCAGGGTTTGAAAAACACCATCTTTTCTTGTTCTTCTAGCATAGTGGCAGTAGTGGCAACTATGGATCTTAACTGATGAAATGATGAACATAGAAATATTCTGATGTCTAGATGATTTTTTTCCAATCCCACGAGGGAAAGGTGGGATGGGTTTTCATTTATTCTGACATTCTCAACCCTATCCACAAGATCCATCTTTCTGTTCAGCTGAACATATCTGGGAAAATCTAGAACAGGCTCCTGGATGGGGAATCTCTAAGCACCTCCTCCTTTTGCTTCCCTCTGGTGCTTTCTCCTCTCTTCTTTCCCTCCCTTTCTCTTTCCTCTCTATATTTCTTTGGCGTTCTCCCTCTCCTCCACTTCCCTCTTCTCTCATCTTTGCTGCTCTCATTTTCTCTTGGCATAGATTCTTGATCTAATTTAGGGGTGGTAAAAATGATTACATGGTTTTTAAAAATGTTATGCCCTGAGTCTTTTAGGGCTTAGGATTTTGAAGCTTAAAGATCCATGATTCTTTCTCCTGTGTTCTGCAATCAGAGTCCTTTCCTGACACATATGAATGGAGTGCCCAGCTGTTGTCTGAAGTCACAGAGTACAAGAAGTAGAGGATCAAAACATGTAATAAAATATCAAAATTTAATTCTACCATAGCACTTAATCATAAGTGTGAACTGCTTGGTAAACATTTGCTGAGTGGAATGAAGACATAATGTTTTATCTTAGTTTTTTAGCATTTGGGGAAAATTTTTTCTTATTTCCAACGAACGTGTAATAAAATTTTACCAACTGTGTTCAAGTTAAAAACCAAGGAACGTAGCCTCAAGTTCCATCCTTTGTTTTTATTTTCTTCTAAAGAATACACCTGAGAGAGCAATAAATAGACATCCATGGGTAAGAATACTAGTTGTTCTCTGCTAAATGATTGAAAAGCAGGTTTTCTGAAGGCTGTTGTTTTCTTCCTGAGTGTCAGTTAAACTCTGATCTCAAAGGCAAATGACTGACAATAACAGTGCTACAACAGCTGTGGACACTAACCCCAAACAGTCAAATTAAAATGAGTCAGCCCAGATGTCAACTTGGGCAACTAAACACCAGTCTGAATTCTCTAAGTCTAATGAAGTGCAAATTTGACTACAGACTTAACATTCAGAATTTAAATTTTGGAATGTTGTAGATATTTGCCAGAGACAAAATGTAACCAAACTTTCTTATATTTTCTAATAATTATGTTCATTCTCAATTCTTCTGAGTTTTCAGTTGGAATCACAATATTTGTTTAGATAACAAATATGTATTGTACTTGGTGCTGAGGATGCCACATTGGACCAGCCAGACATGGACTCTCTTCTTGGCACCTATGTTCTAGTGGCCCAAATGTTTTCACAGTATGATGGGTGTGGGAAACAAAGAGAAGAGAAACTTCACCTGGCTCAGAGACCAAAAGAGAGAGAGAAGGAAAAGTGGGTGTGTGGTGAGCCAAAGCAAACAACCTTCACCAAGGCATGGAGTTTTAAAGATGTGTGACATCAAGAAGTCCACACATCTGGGTGTGGCTTGCTTGTGAGGAGAGTGGTAAGAGATGCTTGTCTATGAGACAGGCAGAGGCCTGGAACCTTTTTATAGTCTTTAGAAATGTCTAATTTAGGGGCTGGAGCGGTGGCTCAGCATTTATGGAGCTTGTGGCGCTTGCCTGGCATGCTTGAGTACACAAGTTCAAACCCCAGCACCACAGACACAATGAGGTCTCAGAGCAAAACAAGCCACATGGGAAACTAAATAAAATTGATTCTCTTTTTTTCTTTCTCTCACTGTCCCTCTCTCTTTAAAAAAAAAAAAAAGAAAGAAAGAAATGTCTAATTAAATGGGGTGTTATTCATTCCCTTCCTATGCCAAACATCATTTGAACATGAGGTTATATATCTCCAGGTAGATGTGAAAATGTTTCCTACTAGTAAGAGAAATATGATTTACTAAAGACCACAGGATTCACAATTACGGCAGTTCAATTCATTGCTTAGGTTGCTTTAGTCACTGCCATATTTGTTTTTTAAAGTAAAAATGAGTCAGAGCAAATGTTCCAGACGTTGTGCTTAGTGGTTTAAGAAGAGTCTTTCATTTGCCCGTTATGAGTAATAGATTGTGAGTGCCTCATATGTAGGTAATCCGCTGGAGTCCCCGCACCAATGTGAGATCCATGAGGTCTGAGACTGTTATTTGTTCACTGCTGTTGTCCCAGATCCCTAGGAAGTAGTAGGCACTTGGTAAATCCTTACTGAATGAAAGAATGAGTGCTGGGCTCTGCTGTTACCAAAGAGGAGTAACACCTGTTATTTGCAGCCCGAGGTGAAAAGATGTAGGTATGGGTAAGTTAAATATGGTGTGGCAGGTATAGCAATAGAGGTAAGCGGAGGAAAGGATCTCTTAACTCAGCCTGCCCAACAGAGGCATTAGATGCACGCTTGTTCAGGGAACTCTGCAGCTTAGTCCTGCTAGAATGAACTATGAAGAGATGACATTGATGGATTTAATGCTGTGTCAAGGAGCTTGGACTTGAACCAGTAGATGAGGAAGGGATAATTTGTAGGGGAGTCATAGTCTCCCATTTTAGATCGGATATTTGGGTTGTTCTCTGGGAGACAGATCAGGAGGGAGAAAGACTGGAGGCAGGGAGATTAGTAGGGAATATTTTAATAGCTAAGGAAAGAGGTAAGGAGTTATTGAACTAGGTTAGAGACTATAACTAGCATATAAAGGACTTATTCAAGAATATTTAATAAGTGAAACTGAAAGAACTTGGTGATTGATTAGTTATGGATAATGAGGATCTGAGGGTGGATTGAGAAGATAAAAATGACTATAAAAAACTGTCTTTTGGTGGATGAAGGTCCTACTTCAAAAAAGCTATTTCTGTAAGAAAACTAACAGGCTTTGAGAGAAAAATTATTTCAGTTTTATCAGATTGGGAATCTGTGGAATATTCAGGCCAAAGGCTTGGGAGAGAGATGGGTGACTGGAGCTCCAGGTGTGGGAGTCATTAGCATAGAAGTGTCACTATGGCTAAGATCCTCAGGGAAACCATAGAAATGGGGAAGAAGGTGGTAAGAGAAGCAAGTGAGTGTAACCCAGTGTGGAGTGGAGTGGGGATAACCAATAGTGTCTAATAAAGCAGAGCAACTTAATCAGGACAGACCAAAATTTGAAGGAACATTTCCCATTAATCAGACACCCACCTACCCCTCCAATATCATTTCATGGTCCTGCTCCCCTCATTCCCTTTCCTCCAACTCCTTTGCCTTCTCTTAGCTGTTTAAGCAAAATTTTAGCTCCTATTTCCTACCTCAGGACCCTTATACAGCTTATGTATTATGCCTGGGATGTTCCTCCTTCTATTCCTCATGTGCCCAGGTAGGTAGATGCTGAGCAAGTAATGACTGACAATACTGAGTTAAAGGATCTTGAAATAGCTGTTAGTGTCTTTTAATATTTTTGGCATAATATTCTCTATAATAAACATTGGTCGTGCTGTCCATAATTATCAGAAATCTCTTCTCAATGGAGGTCATTTCTATATGATATCAGTAGTTATATGTTGTTGATGCATTCTAAATGCCTTTCTAAATAAGTGACATTTCGTTACTGATGTTTCATATCTTATTTCTGCCACATTACAGCATAGTTCTCTTATTTCTATTATCTATTTAGCTGGACTCATAGTAATAATGGCTTTTTATAAAATTAAGAAGTTGAGTTGCTATATAATCATAAATGCATATAAAGTAACAATATGATATGCATTTGATCCTAAACCATAATAATGGAATTTGTTAGACAGTTTTTTATTTATTTATTTTGTCCCTGTGACCAAAATACCTGACAAGAACAAATTGGAGGAGGAAAAATTTCTTTTGGCTCATGGTTTCAAAGGTTCAGTCCATGGTTAGTCGACTCCATTGTTCTGGCCTGAGACGAAGGCAGAATATCATAGGAGAAGGATTCAGTGGAGGAAGGATGCTCAGTTCATAACAGCCAGGAAACAGAGCAAGCAAGCAAAAGGACAAAATAGAATCTCTAAGAGCACACCCCCAAGTGACTTATATCCTCTAGCCATGCCCTACAGTTACCACCCACTAGTCCAGTCACAATATCAGGTGGATTAATCCACTGAGCAGGTTATAGCTCTTATAAACTAATAATTTCACCTCTGAACATTTCTACATAGTCTCACACATGAGCTTTTGGAGGACAAACCATATATGACTCTTAAATTATTAGTAGCAAACAAATTATTTTCAAATAGGATTGCAAAAAAAAATCAATACTACGTAAATGTTGGAATTAAGTGTCCATATTAATTTTAGTTATATATGTTACAAGGCCATCTAGTTTCAGTTATTTTTTTAGGAAAAAAATGAACCAAAAAGTACGAATAAACAATATGCTGAAATATAAGACAGTATGAAAACTGTAGCAATCTTGGTTAGTCTCTTTTATCTGCCCCCCTACCTTCTCCCCATCCCAACTGCTATAGTCTTAGCTCCAGTGCTGTTGTTCTCATTAACCTTTCCTGCCTTACTTATTGCTGTCCTCTCATCTAGTCTCCACTCAGCTGCAGTGTGATCTTCTAGCATGCAACTCTGAGCCTATCATCTCCTTGCTCAGACATCCTCTGAGGTTCCACGATGCTCACAAAATAAAGTCTAAGAAGTCTAGCGTGGTGGACCAAGCTCTTTCAAGGGGCCCCTGCTCATCTTTGTAGCCCCCACTTCAAGCTGACTCTGAGAGATTGTGCAGATCCTCCTATAGCTTCTCAAACATATTCTTGCTGCTTCCCCATTTCTGCAAGTCATTCTGTGTCTCTGAAGCACCCTCTCTCTCTCTTGTCCACCCAGCAAATTATTGCCCCTCAAGTTTCATCTGTGGGATATTTCCTGGAATTTTGGGCAGGCATAGGATCTTCTCCAGTTTCCACTGCACTTCCCATATGCCTCCACCAAAGCAATCAGCTCATTATATTTTACTATTTGTTCTATACCTGCCTCCCAACAGCACTGTAGGCTTCCTGAGAGCAGAGGCTGGACTGTTTCATCTTTAGGGTGCGTAACATAATGCCTAAGGATTCACAGGAAGCACACACAGTGTTTGATCAGTAAGTGAGTGAATGAATGAATGGATCTGGCACCATTTCCTTCCTCTCAACCTTCTTTAAATTCCACATTTTCTCAGCAGTACTCTGAGCTGGAGTGGGAGTGCTTACAGCTGCATGTCTTAATCTGGTGATATTCAAGAGACCACCCATCTGCATGGAACACACACATAAATAAAGCCTGAGGGTGAAGCAAACCTCTAAAGCAGGAAACACATGAAATCACTTGGGATTCAATAAATAGGAAGAATGAGAGTTAAAGGAAGCAGGGTATCTTGGAGATAGAAGAATTTGCCTCAAATTTTCAAAAAGCAAAAACCAAGAATCAGCTAGGGGTCTTCTGTGAATCCATTGGTCCTTTTAATTGTGACAGTAGATTCTCCTTACAGAGCCTAGTATCATCTCCTGTTTCTAGCAAACTGCTACTAAAAACCATGCAAATAGAAGTGACTGATAGGAACTTGTCACTTCCCTCAAAAAGAATCTTTGACAGCATAGCACTCCTCTTGACCCCCATCAGATGGAGGAAAGCAGTCTCAAAGCAAGCTGCTCTACCAGATAACACAAATGCCAATTTTCTCTCTCTCTCTACACTCATCATTACGCAGAGGACCTACTTCTGTGTGTTGGGCAAAGCCTGTTGCTCTTCAGACTTGCAGGTCTATAAATTAAGTCAGAAAGTTTGATATATTTTAAAAAGAAATATATAAAATTCGTACTAACGAGTAAGTAGAAATAAAAAGTGAGAGGAAAAGGTAAATTATTTTTATAAAATTATAATTGCTAAGTAGAATATAAAAAGGAAAGTCTCTTGGAAGGTTAAGATAAATTTTCAAGAATATTGTGTAAGATAGCATTGTCAGTGATTGTAGAAAGAGGCTGTGTTAATTGAGATGATACATATTTCCAAGTGTAAGTTTTGTTTTTTATTCCTAAAAGAATGTGGTGAGCAGCAACCAACAGAGCAAATCTTTCATGGAGAGACATATGGAATATAGACACTGACTCAAACAGTTCCAAAGGGAAGTACATTCCATCCAAGAATTATGACAGTGTGTAAGCAGGATAAAGCTGGATCCATAAAAAAATAGATAATTTCACAGACTACTCATTCATTCAATAAATATTTATTTACAGTCAACTGTTTATCAGACATATGCTAAATTCTAAGAGTACTAAGCTTACACGGTCCAGTGTCAAGGTACAGTCTAGTGGCAAGACAACAAGAAAATTGACAGTATAGTTAAAAGTTAGGAAAAGCATGAGTTCAGAGGTGGGCCCATGTGCTAGCTTGCGCCACCACACTGTGAGGCCTTCTGTAAGTTACCTAACCTCTCCATGCCTTTGTTTTCTCTTTAAAACAGTGATTATTGTGACCTTTGAAGGTAAGGAAGAAATCATGCTGAGCAAAGTTAGCCAAACACAGAGACTAAAGGATCAAATGTTTTCCATTTGTGGAGACTACAACAAAACTCAGGCTTGGGTGAAAAGTTGTTAAACTAATGTATTAGACCCAGCAAAGGTGTAGCAACACATAATCTAGGGGAACCATAGATATGTATGTGGGGGAGAGAATGGGGGACAGGGAGAGGGAGGGAGGATAGAGAGGGATCTAGGGAGACTATCAACAATGTAGCATACTTTTTATCCCCCTGAGAATCCAAATAATACTTATGTGATCATTTAATTCTGGAAAATTCACAATCTAAGTATTTATATCACTTGTAGGGGTGAAATACAGAAGAATCAAAAGACTGAGGTGTGGGCTATGTGGGGGTAATTCTGGTTTAAGAACAAATACATATCATATTGTTACTTTATATGCAATTATGATTGTACAATAACGCAACTCCTTAATAACAAATTATAAACAGAGGAAATGAGATATATAATTATGAAAAACTTTAGTACCAAGGTAATTCTGTAGATATTAAAACTTATACATACATAGTTGTATATATTTTTAATTACCTAAAGTGTATAGAAGACTAATAAAATGTCTAATGAAGTGATTTTTTAAAAGTAGTGATTATAATACTGCCTGCTTCACAGTGTTATTGCAAGGATTAAATAAAACAAGACTGTGCATGTGAACTGCCTATCATAGTGCCTGGTATGTGGTAAGCACTCAGTACATCTTAGTGACTGTTTGTTTGAATGTAGACACTATGAGTTCTGTTGGCTGCAGCCAGGGAGGTGTGTAGCAGCAGCACGGAGGAGCTGGAGAGGGAGCTCTCCTATGCCCATTGTCTCTGTGGTGGAGTAGGCCAGGCTTGTCAGCTTAGAAGACCAGCTGAAAGCTTTAGTAGATGTGTTTGACATAAGGCAGTCATTCTGAGTGGAAGAAGCAGCAGGTGGGAAGGCATGGAGGTGTGAGAGATGGTCATCATAAGGGATTCGGCGCTGTAGAACTTGCCCTGGGAGCAGAGGGCATGTGGTGGGGGAGCACAAACTTCAGTTATTCATTAATTCATTCTTTTCTTCCTCCTTTTCTATTTCCTACTGTATATAAGGTAGGTTTGAGCATGAAAATAGGAGTAACATAGGGTACTTGCCTTAAAAAGATTTTCTAATTCTTTGGATTTTTTCAACTTTAATTGTTCCCTTCTGTTGGACTGGATGTTTTGTTGCTGTTTGGACCAATTGATTTCCCAGTGGGTTTGGATGTGGTTTGCTCCCCAGAAGTTCATGTGCTAGAAGCTTGGTCCCCAGTGAAGTGGTGGTGAGATCGTGGAAGCTTTAAGAGATAGGGCCTAGTAGAAGGTAATTTGGTCATGGGGACTTGACCCTCATGAATGGATTAAAATTTTTTTTTCATGAGAGAGTAAGTCATTACAGAGCAAGGTCATTCCAGGCCCTGGACTCTTCTGCTGTGACTCTCTGAAGAGGACCCTTACCAGGATGCCAGCACCATGCTGTTTAGATGCTCTAGTCACCAGGATTAAAAGGCAAATAAGTTTCTTATAAAATCCCCAGCCTTATTTTCTTCATACCTTTGTAATGACTTATCTATCTCACAACTGTGGATGAGAGATTCATTTCAGCATGTTTATCTTAAAGTGCACAGGCTACTGCTCCTAAAGACTATTGAAGAATGAAGAAAAATGAATTAAAAGGTAGACTAACTATGCAATCTTTTGTAATTTTATAGTTTTTAAGAGTGATTCTTTAATCATATGCAGGAAAGACTATAAAGTTTATTTATGCTTATTTACTCTTTTGTTTTGCCAGTTTATTAAAGTGTTTCTAAACTAAAACAAACCATAAACAAGAATGATTTATAGCAATGCAGCTGCCAAATAAATTACAGCATTATATTTTGTTCTAATGCTCAAATTCCATAATGCCTAGGCAATTTTTCCAGACTTTTTCTGAAAGTTCAGGATCTCAGAAGAAAAGCCATTTGCAAGTTATAAAAAACAAATCTATTTCCAGAATTAAGCTCTGTTTAAGAAGGTTTCATCCACTTCAATTTCATGTGCAAAACATGGTTTGTTTTTTAATTATTGTCAAATGTTCAGTCTTATAGTGGGGCAGGTTATTGTTTTCATTATCAGTGTGTCATCTTTTGCCAACAAGTAATATAATCATACCAATCAAAATAACAACTACATTTTGTAAATGCTGCAACAGGAATTTGGGAGAAATTAAAAGGTTATTAATAGACAAGTGGGAGTATAGCTCAGTGGTAGAACATTAGCATAAAATGTTCAAGGCCCTGGGTTCAGTTCCTTGCACCCCCCCAAAAAAAAAAGAAAAAGAAAAGTATTAATAGGAATTACAAAAAAATTAATTGGGATAGTTAGAATTATATCTAGAACAATACTGTTTTACTCAAAGCATCTTCCAAAATATTCAGTAGGATTAAAGGGTAGTGGTAATAGGAAAGAATGGTTAAATAAAAAGCAGTTAATAAATGTAGAATGAAGGATAGCATTTAAAATTATCATTTTGCAACTCTTGGTGAAAAAATTGATTTAGGCAAGTATCAACAGTGAACACTAAAATCATTGTCTGAAAGGTTTTAGGGAAGCAGTATCTTTGAAGACTCACATCACAAACTATTTATTAAATAAAATGGGGAGAATATACTTGTAATGAAGAGATCTAGTAGTCAACCCCTGAAGCAAGCAACCTGACCTATGCCTCACAATGGGATCCCACAGCACTTAGGTGGTACTTTTACAAAAAAAAGTTTACCTTGAATCTAATCATAAGGAACAATTGCACAAATCTAGAATGCAGCACATTCTAAGTATTAAGTAATAACTAACCTGGGCTCATCTAAAAAAGTCAATGTCTTAAAAGACAAAATTTAAGGAAAAGAAAAGAAAACAAGAGATATGACAACCAAATGTAATGCATGAACTATGACTAGGTCCTAGGTACAAAAATAATTGAATATTTGCTTTGTATTAACCATAATGGGTATTAATATTATTTTCTTAGATGTCATATATATATATATATATATATGTCATATATATATATCTGTACTATACAAACCATATACTTTTATAAAAATATTTTACCTTTTCCTTTCATTTTTTTCATTTCTTATTAGTATGAATTTTGTATACAAACTTAATACTATACAGTTACAAAGAAAAATTCCTAAGGAGATGCATACAGAATATTTAGAGGTAAAGTGTCATGATATATGAAACTTATTTTCCAAAGATTTGGAGAAATTTCAGCCTAAATATATAAAAGAAGATAAGTATGTGTATGTATACATATAAAACTATATTTGCACATATATATGAATAAAAATATAATCTTCATATACAGTCATTAAGCAAATATGTAAAAATGTTTCTAATTGGAAAATTTATGAAAAGGATATATAGATATTCATTGTACCTTTCTTTGAACCTTTCTATAAATTTGAATTTTTTAAAATAGTTGATGCTTTATGCTTGCATTGGTGATATCCTAAGTCAAGGTCGTATGCCTCAGTCACATAGTACATATACACATACACATACCATTTCAACATTTTGTAACTATTCATTGCTGATGTCTGTCTCCATTAGCTAAACAATTCCAGATGTAAAATTGGGGGAAAATGAAGCATTGAAGGATTTTTCTGTTCTCAAATGTCTTGTGTGCATTTATTCTGTCTTTCCTCCGACTAATCCCAATGACCCCAAACTGAACTACTTCCAAACAACTCACACTTTCCAAATGAAGTCTCTGTTCATGCCATTTCCTCAGCCTGAAAACACTGTTCCCATTATTTTGCTTGTCAGAATCATACTCAGTCTTAATTCAAACTCTCTTTCCTCTTCAAGTCTTTTCTAGATCACTCTCTTTTCCTTCCAACTGGCAGTTACACCCTGCTATGTGCTCCCTGTACCTCTCTTTAAACATGTATCCATTTCTTTGTTATGGTCACTGTATATGTACCAACTCTGTTCCCTAGGAAGGAAAGTTCTGTTTATCTCTGTTGCGTTGGGTGAAGTCCAGATTTCTTAGGATATTGTACACGGTTCGGGATTTGGTGCCTTTGTTCTTTTGAGCCTTATGTCTTTACACTCCCCTCAATGAATGTGATACTGGAGCTATAATATAAGCCACTTTTCATCTGCCTTCTAGACCCCTCAGATGTAGATCCCTTGATCCTACGGCTATGAAGGACCAAAGAGCTCCCCAGAATTGCTGGGAACCCCTGGAGCCTTGCATTCTCACAAACTGCATTGCAGCCAACTTCACCAGAGTACCACACCAGACACTTTCCTCTGTGCTTCCTCACCTGATTATGAAATTTAGTCTCTTTTCACACTTTACAAAAATAAACCAAAAACTCTCCTGCAAAAGCACTCAGGAATTCAACTGACGTCTGGAGACCCAGGAGGACTTACATTGCAATGATGCCTCAGTTTCCCTGGAAGTGAGCATCAACCTGCCCTTTGTCCACCAAGGCCCAGTCACTCCATCGTGCTGTATCCTCTCTCCTCCTTTTCTTCCTATGCTATTCTGTTCATCCCTCCTAGAAGTAAAAATTTGGCATCAAGTTTCAAATAAAACAAAGCAAAGCAGAGCAAAGCAAAACAAGCAGTATTATCAACAAGCTCAAAGTTTCCTCCTAAAGAGTAATTCTTAATGATTTTGAATAAAGTGGTAAAGAGCACATAGGCTGATAAATATCATGATTAACATGCACTTAATTTGCAGCTAATCTTAAAATTCTAACTCATCTACATGAAAGTAAAGTCAAAATGAAAACTTTAGGTATAATTCCATAGGATAAATTTCCCACAGGATAATAAAACGTACTTGGCTGTTATCAACTATAGAGCAAAGAGACAAATTTGCATCTCTTAGTTGATACTTTCTGTTTAAATTGTGTGTTTTTTATTGGAGGAATATCTAAACTCTTCCAATTCTTCTTACATGAATAAAATATCTTCCACATCTGGAACCCAGATCATATCCAATGGCTCCACAGGATTTGATCATTCTTTATTTTATAACAAGGAGACAGAAAACATAATGTGTTCCTAGCAAAAGAATCCACAGTCACAATAAAATCAAAAGAAGAACAGAGTGATTTTATTTTCATGTGGTGTATAGAATCATCAAACAAAATTACAAATCAGTTTAACAGCAACTTAAATCAGGCACTTCCCCCCCACACACTTTAAAGTGCTTAATTTGTGCATAAAGGGACAAAAAACTAGGATCTAATATTTGCATACTCTACCTTCAATTATGACCCAAATGTTGCATTTAAGATCAATAAAACATAAACCAATCTTGCAAACAAAATATAAAAAGGACAACTCTATAGCCATTTCTGATTTTTTTCCTGTCAGCTGACTTTGGAATCATAGAATTGGAAAAGAAAACAGAGAGAAAGAGAGAGAAAGTAAGGTTGATTTAAGACATGTATTTTATCTTTTATGGAATAAAAAAAAATGTGATTCTGAATGCAAAACAGGAGGATGACATTTGTAAAGCACTTTGTCAGTTTTTTATCTGAGGGTTGTGCCTGTCAGTTTAGGGGGAAAAGTACTAAGAGAGGACACCATAACTACACATTAAAAAAAGGTAAGAACTGAAAAGTCCAATCTATTTTGTATTTAATAAAAAGAAACAATGTGTTAAAACTGAAAAAGAAGTAGACTATTAGTCTGTGATTATCTGTCTGTAGGTCTTTTTATATAAAGATCTGTTCCCTTTCTCTTCAAGGAATTAATAATCACAGAAGGAGCTAAAGATTTTGAGATTCATAGGTTAGAAATAAATAAGAACTTATTATCAAATAGAGTCATTAGCCACATAAAGAGTCTTCAAACTAAAGTAAGTTAGAGTTGTTTATATTGATTCAGATAACATCTGTCTGAAAACAGTTTTGAAAACAGGTAGCAATGTAATAACTTCCTAAGGCATTTCATGGCTCTGGAAATCTGTAACACTTTTTGCACGATATTAGAGACAATCTTTTTTTTTTAATCCAAAGTGAGTTTATGTTTTGTCAAGTGTAGAGAAATATAATAGAAGCTAAATTCTTGTTTGCATAAATGGCTTTTAAAAGATGTTAGTTTTCACAAATGGCTATTGGAAATATACCTTCCATATTAAATTATAATCACAAAATGATCTTTATATTTTCAGGGTTTGATGATACTTTCCAGACACAAAAAACTGAAGGAACTTTCTTTATCTGAGTGTTACAAAATCACTGATGTTGGAATTCAAGTAAGATTATTAACATCTCATGTTAAAGAACTAATGTTGAAAACTAAGCATAAACTTATAAACTTTGTAGGTCATAGTAGATAAAAGAAGTGGATGAGAAGTTCAGTAACACATGTGTGATTGTAGTTGAGCCAAAATCAACTCTGGACTTTTGGTCAGGTCTTTCAGCCCAACATGACTGAGAAGTTTTGTTTTCCTATTTTCTCTCCTTTCCTCATGTCAGACTCAGGATATATCGGGACATTTTCTTGGAGAGTGATGAAATGCTATGCGGTAAAAGTCTTCTCATGTAGAGTGTTCAATAAAATAACAATGTTATGTAATCTAACCATGAAAATTGAGGGAGTTTGAAAAACCTGTACCAGATAACTAACAATTTGGAGCTTAAGTTACTCAAAATAGTTGGCAGCATTCTTTATCTGAATAGAGAGCATGCCATAATAGGGTAGCATAAATGATTATGTGCTCAAATAATACTTCAGTAATTCATGAGAAAAGCTAATGTCCTAGACCTGATCCTGAGAGATCTGTAGGAAATCATAAAGTAAACATTGTAAGCAAGCCACAGTATAATTTTCAACACATTAAGCATCTCAATGAGTTATGAGATAAAACACCAAAATCATGTATCAGGCATGTATGGAATAAGTAATAAACCAATAACCTAGGCATATGGAAACTGTTAAACACATTGGAAACTCCAGCTGAATGTGTTGTGAGAGTTTAAGACCTCTGCCACTTAGGAAAACCTGAGGCTAAACCATGGATAAAAGAAAGGAAGGGAGCGAGTAGCTTTCTTACGGAGATAAAAGGATTAATCCCATAAATGGAATGCATGTTCTGCTTTGTTCTTTCTGGTCCCATATCAGTCCACAGTTATCTAAGAAATTGTGCCCTGTTCAAAAACCAGAAAGCAAAGCTAGGGAGAACTGGTTGTCTTCCTCTCACCTCCTTTTAGAGAGATATTTTCTCCTTTCTTCCTTATTTATTTATTTATTTATTGTGGTGCTGGGGATTGAACCCAGGACCTCATACATTCTAGATAAGCACTCTACCATTGAGCAACACCTCAGCTCACTTTCTTCTTCTTTTTAATTGACACATAATATTAGTATATATTTATGAGGTATAGAACATAGTTCAGTACACATGTGTCTCCATTCACCCCCCACCGATATAACCATCTACCTTTCCTCTATTTGTACACATATGTATTCATCCATATACTTATCTACGTACCAATCCATTTATCTGTCCAACTGTATGCCTAATTAACCGTCACTCATCCATCCATTTATCTATCAACTCACCCACCCATGCATTTGTCCATCTACCCACACATCCATGTAGTCATCCATGGGTCAGAGGTGATATTAACATCCTACAGTATACAAGAGAACTCCCCACAACAAAGAATGATTTAACTCACACATCAATGATACTGAGGTTCAGAAAACAATTTCTATAACATGATTCAAGGTGATTCTAAGTTCCTTGAGAGAAAAGATATTCTTATTTGAGTGTACAGCTCCAATAGTTACAGGTGTTCAATAAATAATGAATAAAGGTCAAGAAAATGAAATAAATTAAAGTGTCAATAAAATTTAAACCTTTAAAATGGTCTGTATTTAATTTCAGTGATATAAAAGATAATTTTTAAAAAGGAACATGGAATACAGGAACATAGAAATACAAAATTACTTCATGATTAGTTGTATAAGATCAGCTGTTCTATTCAAATTCATGAAAAAGAAATTTTTTTCATCATCTCTCATTCCTCTTTCTCCCCCTTGCTTTTGAAGTATGTGTGTGTGTGTATGTGTCTGTGTGTCTGTGTGTATTGGTGTTGGTGTTTAGTTTAAACTCTTCCAAGGTTTACAATTCTGGGCATGCAGTAATCTTTTCCCTCCTTCTCTTCTCCAGTGGAATTTAGTCTCAAAAAGGAACAGAGAAAGAAAGAAAGGGGAGAAGAAAGTGACTTTTGCCAATTTCACAATTACTTATCTGGATTTACAAAAGGGAGAGGAAAGGAGTAAAATATAGTGATTAACTTAGATGTTTAGATTATCTGATTAAGAGAGAATCAGAAATTCTTTCTTAATAAAGGTAGGAGAGATTCTCTTTTTAGCATAAAATATTGAAAATATGCAGTACATTTAAAAAGAAATGAAGATATTTTTACCCTGGTTAGATTTTGCAAGAGTTGTAAACATAATAATAAAAAAATTACCTCATTTTGGAGTTTTACTGGAAGCTACAGCAATTGAAGATTATGTGTCTGGGGCCTCAGATATATTGACTTTTAGGATCTGGCTTTAATTACTTTCTTCAACTTTAGTTCTTTTCTGAGAATATTAAATGTTCAGCAATTATGTGATACTAAAATTATTTGGTACTCTTGAAATGCAACTTTGGAAGAAATCTTTGATAGAGCTGTAATCAAGCATTTCTCAAGAAACATTTTTTCTTGAGTATTTTATGAAATTAAATCATAGAATGTCAAGTTTGGCAGAGGAGTTAGTTTAAATGGAAGTGTTAAAATACAGACAAATTGCAAGTTCTGTATTAAATTATTTGATAGAACCAATGTAATAAATCCAATTATTTACTCTGGTTACTTTTTATATTCCCTTAATCTAGTTCACATTTCCTCATTTCTTTTTTTTAGAATGAAGTATGCAATAAATAATAGTAATATGATATCTATCCATATAAAGATATATATTTTTCTTTATGCAGATCAACTGTGGGTGGGTGAAAGTCTTGCAATTAAACAAAACTTTCTGATTATCTCAGTGTTAGTAGGTTGAGGCAGCTAAGAAGGGGCATTAGGAAGTGAAAATTAGGTTTCATTATGACCCACCAAAAAACTAACAAGTGTAAGCAGTAAAAAGTGTACATACATGCATGTTTACATGTAAATATATTTATAAAGTGTATACCTATTGTGTAGTATGTATATATTAAATGCATGTAAACTTCACGTTAGATTATATATGTTTACATGTAAACATATATGCAAATGTATACCTATAAGTCTAGTGTGTATATATATATAAATTACATATATATATACCTTAGCATATGTTACATAACATACATATTATCAACGTATTTTTTTACATTCAATTTGTGTTTAGAGATGCTATAAAATCATATTCTGTAGTGTGTGTGTGTGAGTGTGTGTGTATGTGTGTGTGTATTTTAAGGCAAAAATCAGTGAATGGTGATCAGCACTCAAAGCAAAAATAAAAATTAGTTTGTTAATTATCTTTTTGTTTATACTTTATTTTCAAGAATAAATTATCCACTTAAATTACAAGGCTCTTTTTCCTATGGAAGCATGGAAGCTTTCTTAAGGCAAAGGTTATGATGTCATATAGGGTATATGGTCCTTGCTGTTGGAAGTCCTGATTTTTATAGTGATTCTGCCTCTTACTTGGCCACATGATCTTAAGCGATTCACTTGGCCTCATAACAATTCATCACTGTTATAGTGACTATAGTTGTGATAGGAACTATCATTCTAGAGCAGGGCTTTTTTTGTTAAGTTTTCTGTAATGCTTTGTTACTAAGGGCCTGGTAATTTTCATTCTAGTCTTTGGAAGTTCAACTTTGCTGCTGATGTGTGGGAACAGATACAGACAATGCAGAAACAAATAAGAGTGTCTGTTTTCCAATAAAGCTTTATTATAGACACTGAAATTTAGCTTTATTTAATTCACACATCATGAAATATTTTTCATTTGCTATTTTTTCAGTCACTTAAAAATGTAAAAGCCATTCTTGGCATGTGGGCCATACAAAAATATATAATATATAACAAACCATATTTACCCCAGAAACTATAGGTTGTCACTCACTATCTGGTCTAAAGTCAAACAGGACTTTCCACCTTTGGCTCTGTTGGGCTGTGTGACTTTGTATAAGTTAATTTCTTTCCCTGGACCTTAGATTTCTTAATTGTAAAATGAGTATAATTTTAAAATATTCTTCATGTTGTATTAAATGATATAAAACATTTAAGTATTTGGTATGATTCCTGACACAGAGTATGTATGTATTACTGTTGTTATTATTGTAGATAGTAACAAAGAAACCAACATATAGTAGTACATGTTTTAAAATTGTTATTATAATACTTTGGTAATTGATTTGCACTTCTTTAAACACAGGTAATCTAAACAGCCAGTGCTCTTAATGGTAAAGAGATTATTTGGAACATGCTCTTTAAAGAAATAATTGATTCATTTTGGTGCAGCCAGTATTGTCTAGCACTGCAGCAGGGGCTGGCAAGCACATGCCCTTTGTGTTCTCTAGAGTTGTGCTGTGCTCAATAGGTGGGGTCTGTGGCTGCTGCAAAATTCAGGTACTTTGGTCAGTTTCCTATGTTTTCTTAGTAACAGTAGGATATTATTTGCAATTACCAAGTTAGAAAGAGCTTAGATGATTAGGCCACTCCAGGCCATCATGTAAAACCATCTAAAACTGTCTCCTTTCAGATTAATTTTGTGAAAATATGCCTTCTTGTTTAGTGATTTACCTGATCATTTTTTATTAGACTTTCTGTGCAATAGATGCTGAAATCATCTGTTTTTATAAAAAAAGCAGAAATCATTATAATTTTTTTAAATGATAAGGCTAGGCTTTGTGGACTAAGCACATGTATAATCAGAAAAATCTAATATGTGGCAATTGCAGACTAACATCAATTTACCATCCACTACATGGTAGGCTTTGTCGTATTTTCTATTATTAATTACCTACTTTAAATTCCATCTTAAAAACTAGATTCATAGAAGTTAGAAATCTTTCCCCAAGTCATGGCAAAAGCACATAACCTGGAGTATAAAATGTCTAATTCCAAAGTGATTCCTTTAGTCACTGTGTTGTGGTAAAAGAATGTATGAAGCTATGGAAGGATTCAGTCGTGGTACCTAATCCAGCATGGGAATGCCAGAGAGTTTATCTGTCAGAAATTCTTTTAATTGAGGAACATGGAGTCTACACTGACTCCAGTTAGTATTAGAATTATGGTACATTGTGGGAACCCACCTGGGAATTTGTCCATGTGCAACCCCCCTCCCCCCACACACACATTTGGTATTAGAAGTGAAGCTCTGGGGTTGGGTATTTAGCTCAGTGGCAAAGTGCTTGCCTAGCACAGGCAAGGCCCCGAGTTCAGTCCTCAGCCCTGAAAAAAAAAAAAAAAGAAGTGAAGCATTTTGGGAGTACTGAGAGTGCTTTGGAAGTTTGATTGAAGGGCAAGAGCGAGAGAAGAGAGCTACCAACAATGAAAGTAAGAATGTGTGCTAAGAGGTTTTTTTGTTATGTCCCGGGATGAAAGGATGGCAACCTGAAGAAGGGAGAACATTTAGATAGCAAAATTCATGGAATTGTTGAAAATTTGGACAGGGGATGAAGGTGAAGAGGTGGTTAAAATGGTGTCCATATATCTGATTAGGGTGCCTAGGAAGTTGGTGGTATCCCTATTTTCAAGTCCTTTCCCATAGCCAAGCAAAATTTATGAACAACCAAGTTCTATTCAGTATTTTGGCATTTATTGTTGCACATTTTTCCTATGGTTGTGTGATTTATAATATATTAAATGTGGTCTCATCTCCATTTCCTGGTGCAGAGCACCTAAACCTTTTATAATTTCCTGAGCAATAGGGGTACTAGGTATATCTTTTGTTCTAATATTTGACTTTTGACACTGTTCCACAGAGCTCCTAATTCCTTGGAAGTCACTGAGTGATAGGGGCATCTTTTTCTCTGAAGTCTCATCGGGGAATGATCATCAGAAAGGCCAAACCATGATTAGGTGCTTGGAACTTTAACCTCACCTCCTATCCTCTGGGAAGGAGCTGGAGACTGAGCTAATAATTTATCAGGGCTATATAAAAAATCCCTGAATTTTAGGATTTGGAAAACTTCCAGGTTAATGAACATATTCACTTACTAGGAGGGTGATGTGCCCCAACTCAATGGGGACTTTTTATTTAATATAAAAAATCAGATAAATGGATTTCCCTGAGTTCTCTGAGCTATCCTATCAAATCCCATAAAGTAATTGTGCAGATCCCAATTTTTATGTGATCCTTCAGATATGCAGGTGACAACCTGGGACTTTCTTTCTTTCTTTTTTTAGGGGTGAGGACCAAACTTGGGGACTTGCACATGCTAGGCAAGCACTCTGCCACTGAGCTAAATCCCCAACCCCCAACTTGGGACTTTCAATTGGCAACTGAAATGGGAAATAGTCTAGTGGGATTGAGTTCTTAACCTGTGGAATCTACACTGATTCCAGTTAGTATCAGAATAAAGGTACATTGTGGGAACCCTCTTGGGAATTTGTCCATGTGTCAAAAACCCCCACACATTTGGTGTTAGAAGTGAAGTGCTTTGGGAGTACTGACAGTGGTATGAGTATATAGAGGAAGAAATTCATTTTTCCCTATAGAAAAAGTGATTCTGAGTGTGTTTTTTCCTAAGCTCCCTTCACCTAAGACTCTTAGACAGTTCTTAAAGCTTCCCCTCTCCCACACTGTCTATAGCCTCATGTCAGTGGAAGATAGGCAAGGGAGCTCTGTTAGAATTTATTTCTATTTTTACTCTATTTACAGGCAATCTAAAGGTTGTCGTGTTCTATGTCTCTTAATAACGAAGAATGTATGATTCCTGTGAATATTTGTTTGTTCTCTCCAGAGATCTTATGGTTTAGAGATGAGGGGAAGATTTAGACTTAGATAAATTGTCAATTTTTTCAAAACCAAAACATAACACCTCTTACCTTTTATTAATTACAAAAAAGTATCTCTAATACAGTTGGACATTTTTTTTTAACTCTGGATCCAAAACTCATTGTGTTATGTTTTACTTAGCTTTTGTGTTGCTATGACCAGAACACCTGACAAGAACAAGTAGAGGAGGGAAAATTTTTCTGGGGCTCACAGTTTCAGAGGTCTCAGTCCATAGGTAGCTGACTCCATTGCTCTGTGCCCAAAGTGAAGCAGTACATCGTGGGGAAAGGACCCGCAGAGGAAAGCTGCTCAGCTCATGGTGGGATCAGGAAGCAGTTGGGGGAGGGGTTGCAGAGAAGATTCACCCTTCCAGGGCACATCTCCAGTGACCCACCTCCTCCAACCATGACCAACCTGCCTACAGGTACCACAGAGTCCATTAAATTGGATGGGCTGATTAAGTTACAGTTCTCACAATCCAATCATTTCACATTCCTGAATTAACACAGGAGCTTTTGAAGGATATCTCATATCCAAACCTTAACATTCTGCCTCTGGTCCCCAAAAGCTCATGTCCATCTTACAATGAAAACTGAATTTAGTTCATTTCTAAGAGTTACATTGTCTTAACAGTGTCAGCACTATTCAGAAGTACTGCACGTCCAAAGTCTCATTGTGAGACTCAAGACAAATTCTTGAGTGTGAGTGAGTCCCTGTAAAAGTACAAAAAACAAGTTACATATATCCAATACATAGTGGCACAGAGTAAACATTCCCATTCCTAAAGGCAGAAATAGGGGCATAGAAAGAAGAGATGTGGCCGAAGCAAGCCTGATACCCAGCCAGTCAAATAGGTCTCTTAACTCTATATGAAGCATCTAGAACAAATGACTGGGAGATGAAGTCTCCATAGGACATGGGCAGCCCCACTCCTTTGGTCTGGCCAGTTGCTGCACAAATGGGTTTATTCTTTTCACCTGGCTTTCTCCACAGCCAGCAGCTTTTCTTAGCAGACAGTTCATGTCACTGGACTTAACTCCTGGGGTCTCCATTTCAGTTTCAGCTTTACTTTCGCAGCTTCATGCATATCCTTCTCAGGGACAACCGTCAAGAATTCTGATCCTGCTATACTTTGCCTGACCTCTCAGCCCTTCCTTTGAAATCTCAGTGGAAGCTTCATGGCCCTTTAACTTTAGAATTGTGTATTCCTGCAGAACCAGCATGACATGGATGATGCCAAGGTCTTCTGCCAGTTTGTGCAATACCTGAGTCCTCTGGAATCATGGCCACAGTGCCTTCTGAGTGCCTGTGTGGGTAAGCATGAGGAAATAATGTCTGAGGAAACCCTGTGCAAGTAGGGTTCCCATGATCTCTTCTTAAAGGAATCTTCTCTTCTATACCCTAGAGCCTGTAGTGGGTACAGTCTTGCAAACTTCTAGATGCCCTCAAAGCATATTTTCTATTATCTGTGTACAAAGTACTTAGTCTCTCTTTAGGGGCTGTCATCTTTTCAACAAGCATACTTTCCTTGGACCCAACTCTACATGCATTTTCCTGGCCAAATAGCAAGTTTTCAAAATCCTTTAGCTCTGTTTTCTGCTTTCAATTCTTATGGTAAACCTGGCTAAAAACTTCCAAAAATATCCATGCCGCTGAATGCATGTTGTGCTGCCTTGAAATTTCCTCTGCCAGACTGATTAGTCCATCACTTTTAAATTGGCCTCATACAAAGACTGAGGATATGTGCAAAATGTAGACAATTTCATTGCCAGAATATAACATGAGTGGCCTCTAGTCAAATTCCCCATAGAGACCTCATCTCCCTCTGCAGCCTCATAAGTACAATTCACATTCCTGTTAGCCTTCTGATCTTCCAAGCTCCCACCAGAGACACCCATTAAACTCTGTTTATAGCACTTTAAAGCTTTTTTCATCTTGCATCTCTAAACTTCTTAAAATTCTTCCCATAAACCGCTCCAAAGGGTTCTGAACCACATGGTAATGTTAGTCACAGCAAGAATCTTACTTCTTGATACCAATTTCTGTTTCAGTCAATGTTTGTATCACTGTGGCCAAAATAGCCAACAAGAACAACTTAGAGGATGCAAGGTTTATTTGGGGCCCACAGTTTCAGGGGTCTCAGTCCATAGATGGCCAACTCCATTGCTCTGGGCCAAAGATGAGGCAGCACATCATGGGAGAAGGGCCTAGCAGAGGAAAGCTACTCAGTTCATGGTGGGGCTAGGAAACTGGGTGGGGTGGTGGGGGCAAGGCACTGTAGGAAAGATGCAGTCTTCCATGGTACACCCTTAGTGACCTACCTTCTCCAACCATGCCCGACCTGTCTACAGTTTCTACTCAGTCCATTCATACTGGGATGAACTGAGTAGATAATAGCTCTTATTATCATATCATCTCACATTCCTTCATCAATACAGGAGCTTCATGGAGATGCCTCATATCAAAACCATAATAGTCATATTTATAACTATACAAAAATATCCAACTTCATCTGCTGTTGTATGTCTTTTCTGCCTGACTTGGGCCTTTGATTCTTCCAAAGCTGATTTTCTGGCATCTTGCAATTGGCAGCACTGATGACTTTTAAAGATGTAACATAGATCAAGGTCATGTTCTCCAGTGACAACGTCATTATGTGCCAGCTTCTTTTTGTGGGGTATCAGCAGCAGGAGAGATGATAGAACCTCCACTTCCCTCATTGTCCTTTCAGGGACCCCTGTTTTCTGAGAACTTCAGTCTTGCCCTGACTGCTTGGATGTTCAAAATAACATGTTTCTCTCCTCTTTAATAGTCAATGTGTTTTAACCTCCTATTATCTGTTCTTTTAGATTATAAACTTGTGATTTTCTTTTCCATTTGATCTTTAGTAACAGATTTATCTTGATTTATAAATGTAAAGGAAGGTAGACAGGAAGATTTAAGGAATAAGGGACTGTGGGAAGAGCAGTCATGTGGGATAGATCATGGTCAGGAAAACAGGAGAGTGAGATCCACTGATGTTCATTTGACTTTTGGTGGGAATTATTATGTTCAGTAAGTCAAATGGTTCTGTAGATATGGGGCTTCTGGCCAAGTGCAAGTGGGAGCTGGTGGTTCAGAGTTCTCAGGTCTGTGCACTAGACTTTCTGTGGTAGAAAACTAAAACTCTTGAAACTAGTGTAGAGCCTCATGGAAACTGAGGTCAGAAAGATCCAGAAGAGGGAGCTCCAGGGGTGCAATCAGTTAGTATGTGGTACTTATAAGAAAGGTCCAGAAGTAACTACTTCATTTAACAACAGCCCTGTCATCTTCATCCCCCAGAATGGCCTATGGCCTATGGACAGCCTGTTTTGTTTCTATCTAGAACATAGGAAGAGTTGAATTCATGGGCCCAAACAGCAAAAAACTGGATTCCTCTCCCATGGATATTTTCTGATCTTAAATACTTAGCTTTGAATCATGAAACTTTCTAACTAGTTACAAAATGTTGTTTGTACAATAGCCTCATTAATCACTTTTATCAATTGATAAACTCCACCCACTAGTGCTCAACCAAAATTGATTTCAGAAGCTGTCAACACATACTGACTCGTAATGCCAAAGTTGGATTAGACATGTTGGCTCCACATAGCAACATTTTAAAAAATCAACATTGATTTCTATTTGGTTTCCAAGATTAAGTCATTCAATAATTATCAAAGCTTGAGATTTCAATAACTCCACCTGTTCTCCAGGGATAAAGTTACGTTGTTGCAAGGGAGGCAACAAATAGAGGATTCCTTTCCAAAATGGCTTTAATCATTGGTCTTTGGTGCAGCAGGAAACTCTGAAATCTCCTGCATGACGAGGTGAAACATCCATATTTAGACATTTGGACCCTTTATCTCTCGGCCCTATTGTTCATGACAGTCTTTAATGTCATCTAATATTCCAGATTATAACTGCAAAGTAATGGACTAAAAAGTCTACAATGAAGGTCACAGAGGGTCTCAGGCTTAGAATTGTTTTACAAGCTCTTAGGAGCAAGAACTAAGGAATTCCTCTGGTAGAATTAAGGAGGCTATCTTTTGGCACCTTGTGGAAAAAAGCAACCCCCACAAAATCTGGAAAAATTAAGAGCTGCATTACAGAAATCTGTGCTACGTGACTATCTATGCCAAGAATGGTCTCCTAAACTTTATAATCAAACAATGCACCTCCAGGAGACTTGAAGAACCTGCAATCAACTGGGAATCACAACTCCTGCCAAAATCCCAAGGCATTATTCTTTTTTCAAAGGTTGTGAGCAAAAGAAATAAACTCAGTATTCTCTGTTTCTCTTGACACTGTTCTAGTGTGTTCTGGCAGTTCAACAAAATCAGAAATCTTTCGGACTTCAAAGGAGATGAGATCTGACAGCTTGTCAGTTTCTAACAGTCTGTAAGGTTCCAAGGGATTCCGGAGCCATGGGTACCCTTTTTACTTGGCTAAGCAGCAGCTGAAGCTGAGAACTCCCCAACACCAGTCCTGGTTTCTTGCCCACTCCCACTGCGGAGAACGAGACAACTGGAATTCTGCTAAACTTGCTAAATCAGTGCACACATCTGCTATTTTCATGTTTTGCATCCACAGAGAAGAACTATGAGAAAACGGTTGAAAGACAGATAATCCCTGAGAGACCTCCTCTACTCTTTAAGCTACTTCTGGAATACCAGTTTATCATATGTAAGATGAAAGTTAAGAAAAAGCCTATCAGATGGTCTGAAGGCAAAAATTAAAATGTAAGGAAAAATCAATATCAGAATTCCACTTTCCTACTAATAATATGAGTTTATGCTTCTTTTGCGTCTTAAAACTAAGTGGCCAATCTGTTTTTGATCTCTCTTCTGTGTGACACATCAGGGATTTTTTTCATTGTGCTTAACTTGACCTTGCCCCTTTTCTTTTCACAGAGTCCTTTCCACACAGAAAAACAGGGTGCTCCTCTGAAGCTGGGCCTTAGCAAGGCCTTTCTCAGCCTGGTTTTCTGACAGGAAAGGTGGGAGGCAGAAGGGGCATCTCAACAGGAGGGGCCTCAGGCTCTGCACCTGGACTTTGGTGCCCCAGCCATGACATACCCATCCACTCTGGTGCCTGGTGAGAAGAATGGCATCTGTATCTCATGTAATATATGAGGCCCAAGAAACTGCAGTTTCATATTTAGCTTATAATTTAAAATTGTGGAGGTTGTTAGCCACTAAAGCAGCCCAAATAGCCCTCATTATAGAAACTGGTTCTTAAAAGCACAAAATTTTACCAGAGTTACCCACTATTAAGGGGAAAAAGCCAAATCAACTCTGCAGTAGAACTAATCGGGACCTAATGGGACAAATAGTCAAGAGATGTGTCAGTATAAACTGAAATGAGCTTTTTGAAGGCTAAAAAGCTGCCACCTGTTGAGGAGGTTTAAGTCAGGATGTTAACAGAAATCATCACTGTGACAATCAATGAATGTGAGTGAAACGTCTCCTCCACGTACCCAAGTTAGGAATGTAGTCATTAAGACCTCATGTTGTGAGTCAGCTCAGAAGATACAGAGAAGGAATGATTTAACTTACTAGGACCTGTGGACATTTTCTTTAAGATTTTTAATCCAGAGCAAAATTGGCTGATACATGGGAGGGGAGTCAAACTGGAGAATTTTTGCATTTTTCTCTCATCCTCACTATAAAAGCCTTTGAGTTGGAAGAAGCTTACTGTATCATTTTCCAAGCAAAGAAAATCAATGACAGTGCTATATTAATGATTCTGTAGCACTGGAGCCAGACTGCATAGGATAAATTTATCTGTGTGGGTGGGGGGGGGATGGGATTTCCTGACTGATTATGTTGAAACATGCCTGCAGACTTAAGTACTTAACATGACTTCCATGTTTCTTAAGGAAAATGTGAATTACGAAAGGGAAAAAGTTCTGAGTTTAGACCTCAGATTTGCCAGTGGCGAGCATACAACTTGGACCAATCTTTGTGCCTTAGATTGTTGATGAATGAGAATGCTACAGTGCATGTATCATAGAGCTTATAATCATTATAATTAATTATTAATTTAAAACCTTGGAGAAATTGTTTCAAAGAATATCAAGGGCTTTTAAAAGACATAAAGCAGAACTGATTCAAGTAGTCCAAATACATTGGTTGATGCTGCTTAAGAGGGTTTAATCTCTCTTTCAAGCTGCTATCTTTCGGTAAATTATTCTTTAAACATTTTTTCTTGCTATCAATTTTCTCTGGTTCTTTGAACTCCATCCATTCTCTAAGTAGAAAACAATGTTACCCAGATCCTTGCAATATAAGAATTCTTGTATTATTAATACAACCTTCTTATTTTTTTGAAAGACACTTGTACAGGATCTACCAATCACTTGGTAATTACTGAGAATTTACTATATTCTAAATACAATGCTTGTGAAGGGGTTTAAAAACTAGTAGAGGGCTGGAGCAGTGGCTCAGCGGTTATGGCGCTTGCATGCATGCACGAGTACGCGAGTTCAAACCCCAGCACCAGATACACCACAAAGTCTCGAAACAACGAAGGCTACATGAAAAACTAAATAACATTGTTTCTCTCTCTCATTGTCCCTCTCTCTTTAAAAAGTAAAAAGTTAGAAAAACAAAAAACTAGCAGAGTTGCAGATAGCAGTGTGAAATTTATGATATTCTTTTTTATTTTTTGGTACTAGGGATTGAACCCAGGGGCTGAGAAACATTTCCAGCCTTTTTAAATTTTTTATTTTGAGACAAGGTCTCACCAAATTGTTGAAAGCCTCACTAAATTGCCGAGGCTGGCTTTGAACTTGTGATCCTCCTGCCTCATCCTCCCAAACTGCTGGGATTACAGGCATATACCACCACACCCTGCTGATTTAACAGCAATCTTGTTGAAAAGCTCAGTGAATCTCTGAGGTTAGATTCAAAATCACTGATTACACTCATTTGAAGTTAGCTTCCATTTGGTGCTGACCTGGGTGTGCCCCCTGCACTTGCTTATCTCCAGTGTAGAGACCTCACTACCTCCTGACTAGGAGTTGCTTGCAGTTTTCAAGATTACTTAGACAAGACAGATTTCCATGCAAAGTTAGTCATAACATAGAAATGAGTCAAATATTATAAGTGCTGAATCAGTTGAAAAAGACAAGTTCTGCATGAGATCAGAGGAAGGAATGAATAATCCCTCTTGGCTGTTGTGGTTAGAGAAAGAGGATTTAAGGTTAAATGACCAACATCTTTTGGTTTTTCTGCAAGCATTATAATAATTATTGGTGTCATACACAAATGCCAATAAGTTAACATGTATTTTATTCTTTCAATAATTTTACTTAATTAACAAATAGAATTATATTTATCAAATATAACACGATGTTTCAATATATGAGCACACTGTGAAATAACTACGTCAAACTAACGTATCCACCATCTCATACTCATCATTTCTCTCACATTAAAAAAAAAATCTATTCTTTATAGCTAGGCATGGTGGTGCTTGTCTATAATCCCCATGGTTTGGGAGGCTGAGGCAGGAGAATCGCAAATTCAAAGCCAGGCTCAGCAACTTAACAAGGTGCTAAGGCATTTAGGAGACCCTGTCTCAAAATAAAAAATAAAAAAGGACTGGGGATGTGGCTCAGTGGTTAAGCACTTCTGAGTTCAATCCCTGGTACCAAAAAAAAAAAAAATCTAGGAAATTATCAAGGATACAACAACACTCTATTATTAACTATAGTAACCCTATTTGTTGTATAGTAGATCTCCTGACCTTTTTCCTCCTGACAGAAAAGAGAAAAATTCCATGTCATCCTTGCTCACCAGTCAAGCTAACCTTGCCTGTAGGGTTCCCATTTAGTGTAAGGGTAGCTTTAGTAAGCACTAATTAAAATTTGTAGAGTGCTTATCATGTGCACTAACCAAGTAGCTACATATTGTCTCTCAAACAACACTGTACAGAGTATAAATTTTTATAGATCACTAGAGAAGCTAATCAGGCAAGTGTGCGTGTGTGTATAATTTTGTGTCTTCTCCACAACCACCCTTTGATATGGGTGTTATTACTGTTTTATCTAATGAGACTCCATGGTTTGAAGAGGTCCACTAACCCACGCAGCAGCATAGACAGGCTTCTGACCCCACTTTGCATGATGCCACCATCCCATTCTTATCTTCTGTGCTAAATTGCTTCTCCTGGAAATTCTCATTCTTCCATGAACTTGCTGAAGAAAGCTGGCTAACTTGTTCTTTCCAGTATTAGTTAGAACTAAAACAAAAGGAAATAGGCATAAGCAGTGTAAGAGAAGCCCACTGATGGTTCTACCCCCAGGGTTAGCCTGATGGCCATGAACTGAGCTGATAGCCCGAGTCTTGGCCTCAGTCTTGAAAGGACAATGACAGGCAGTCCAATGGACATTCGTTTTTACATATAAATAAGGAATACTTCATTAGTAACCCTATACGTTTATTAAAATCTAATAATTACAAGTAAAATTAGTGGTAAACTGGCATTCACTGAGATCTCTAATTCAGTACTTTAAGAACTTGAGCTGCTTTACAATGAGGTAAAACCTTTGTAGCGATTGAGCATGACCATAGTTCCAGTTCTTGAAATCTGGGGGAAGGACTTTTCGTACAATTATTATCTTGAACTGGTCTTGATTTCCAATTTCTACTTACTTGATTTATTAATATATTTTTGTAATTACTGTTAGGGTTCACTTTAATGGATCATGTTGTTCTTTTTTAACTGCAGACTTGTAAACTTCTAACTTATTTCCTCATGTTTTCTTTTAATCACTCATATTTCTTTATTTTACTGAAAAGTGGTAATGAAAATCAAGAAATATTGAGATAAAGGAAAGAATTCCTAATTCCTAATGACTTTCAGGTCTTTTTATAGCACTAGAAATTTCAGACTAACATTTTGGCATTTCAAAATAATGTGAGAGAGTGGATATTATTTTCCCTATTAGAAGAGAAAACTGAGGCTCAGGAGAACTAAGGGACTTGCTAAGGTTTCAGAGGTTATGTATGGTAGAAATGCACTATTTCCGTTAGCTTCCACTAACCATCTAATCTCACCTCTAGGTTTCTCTTCTTCCATTCATTTGGCTGAATATAACTCTAACAATTATGCACTGTATGAGTCAAACTTCTTCAGAGGTAACTTCAGAAAAACATTTTGTTAGTAAGAATTTTAATATTGGGGCTGGAGCGGTGGCTCAGTGCTTATGGCGCTTGCCTAGCATGCGCAAGTACATGGGTTCAAACGCCAGCACCAAGTACACAGCAAAGTCTTGGAGCAACGAAAGCCACATGAAAAACTAAATAAAATTGATTCATTCTCTCTCTCTCTCTCTCTCTCTCACTGTCCCTCTCTCTTTAAAAAAAAAGAATTTTATTATTACTAAGCTGTTAAACTGGTATAAAGAGATTTTAGATGTAAGGTTTTGTTGTTTTGTTTTTGAAAGTATGGAAATATTTATATTTGGGAGACTAAAATGTATACTAAGTAAACTGCCCTGCATAAGATGGCTCTAAATGTATGCAAGGTATACAACATTTGAATAAAAGCTATATAAAAAAATAAAACAAACAAAAATACCCTTCTAACCTTGGAATTTCTTTTACAGGGATTCTGTAAAAGTTCTCTGATTTTGGAACTATTAGATGTCTCTTTTTGTTCCCAGCTATCAGATGACATTATTAAAGCAGTGGCCATTTACTGCATTAACCTCACATCTCTCAGTGTTGCTGGCTGTCCGCAGGTAGGTGCAGTAGTCAGAGCTCAAATACATTAGATGGAAGCACTCCAAAGAACCCAAGCAGGGTAGCAGTCATGGTCTAAACTCATCATAGGACAGGTTTTTTTTTTCCATGTTTGAGGTATTCATTACAGATTTTTTTTCCTATTCCCAAACTGGAACTAGCTTTAGGATTTCATGTACATCAAAGTAGAATTTTCAAAAAGTTAATAATATAATTCCCACATAAACATAAAGATTTATTTAATTCATTAATAAGAGAACTAACAAAATAATAAAGCCAGTGCATACAGCATTAGAATGAATTTGGTATTTATAGGAATTGAAGAAAGATTGTTGGATTATGAATGTCAGATTAAATCTAAAATTGGTTAATAGTTAACAAGACAACAGAACCATAACCTTGGGAATATTGTTTCTATCAGATAGAAATAATTTGCATCTCCTTTGAATAAAAACATAAAATGTTAGCATTTAATGCTTCCTGAATTCAACATGTAATTTCCCTGAGTTTATCAATACTAAACAGCATGTCAAACAAATGCATGATTTCTTAGAGATTTCCTCAAGCAGGTCAGTTAAACAATGTCCCAATGCAACATTGAAAGGTCATATAATCATCTTTTGTCTTGTTTTTAAATATTTGATAATTTTTCTTGACATCTATGTATCAAAGAAATACATACTCATTGTAAAAATTTGACTACATATAAAAGCTTAAATGAAAAAGTAAAATTCCATTGTTTCAAAACTCTCCAAACATAACCATTGTTAGCATTTTATACTTATTTTTTCCAGATTTTCTCTAAGTACCAAAAGTTATAAACTGTTACAGAAGGGTTTGTGTTGTCTTTTTTAAAAAATAGAATCAACTCACTTACCCCAAACACATTGTAACCTACTTTCTTTTCTCTTAATATACTATGAGCCTATCTCCATGTCAAGAACTGAAAGTCTTGGGATTCTGGATTAACATGGTAGATGGAATATACAAATATGATTTTATTCTTCTGAAACCCTAATAAAATTGCAGATGAAGAGTGAGGGCCCATGTGGATAAGAAAAACAAGAGAGGAAAAACAGTAACAAAATTTTGGAAGCTTGAAAGTAGATGGACAAAGTTAGCAGACCGGAGACAACTTGTATTCCTAAGCCAACAGTGGAGAAAGTTTGGAAAAAAAATCTGATTTACACAACAATCTTTTAAATTCCCAGCACCTTGTACCTCTGGAACTGGGTTAAGAAGAGGCTAAAGTAAGAAAGAGTCAGTTAAAGATTCTTGAGAAGCATGCAGAATCCCAGATCTCCTCCTCTATACCACATCTCTGGGCAGTTGTCTCTCCCATTCCAAACAGAAGCCTGGAGATCCCTCCCCTCCCCTCCCTTCTTCTCCATTCTCCTCCCTTCCCTCCCTTTCCCCTGGGGTTTGAACCCAGGGACATACTAACACTGAGGTACATTCCCAGCCCTTTTTATTTTACTCGAGATACAGGGTCTCAGTAAATTGCCCAGGCTGGCCATTAACTTACCATCCTCCTCCCTCAGCCTCCTGAGAAATTAAGATTATTTGCAAGCGCCATTGCACCCAAGACCTTCATTCTCTAAATCCAGTTTTATCAGCCCTGACACTTAAAATTTCAGGCAAGATACTTTATAGTGTGGGGGGCAGGGGTTATCCTGTTCATTATGGGATATTTAATGGCATCCTTGCCCTCTACTCACTAGGTCAGTAGCAGCCAACCCCTTATGGTTGTAGGCCTGACAACCAAAAGTCTGCAGACTTTGCCATGTGTGCTGGGGAGCAAAGGTGGTCTCCACAGAGACCACTCTCCTAGAAGTAGTGAAACAGGGCTGCCAGGCTAGGAGACACTTTGCTTAGCTGTGAGTATGGGTTCAAAAGTGAGAAGTGGGATGAAGTGACAGGATGCCGCATGCAGAGATGCTCAGGTGCTTTCCCCAGCTAGCATCCAGAGCTTGGCTGCCAGATCTCTTCCTCCAGGCAGACTCAAAGCCTCTCCTCTGGTGACCCTGGCCAGCCCAAGATGAAAGACCCAAAAGTACTGACATGGGGTGGGACGTGTGGGGGGGTTCCCCAACAAATAACCCTCGGACCACCCATCACTGAAGTGATGGTAGAGAAGCTCCACACTGGACTCAGCTTCCAGTCACTCCCTCGCCCTCCACTATTAATCATAAACAGGTAGTCAAGGATTGCGCATCAGGAGGAACGCTTCTAATGGGGAAGATAAAGATTAAACCAAATTTTAGCAGGAAAAACTTCAAGTTGGCAAAATATGCAGAAGGAAGAAAATATTTAAATCTTAAAAAAAAATCCTCAGGGGCTGGAGTGGTGGCTCAGCAGTTACGGTGCTTGCCTGCCATATGCAAGGACATGGGTTCAAACCTCAGCACACGTACACAGTGAAGTGTCAGAGTAACAGAGACCACATGAAAAACTAAATAAAAATTGATTCTCTCTCTCTCACTGTCCCTCTGTCTCTTAAAAAAAATAAAATCCTTAGGAATTGCAAGATTATGAACAACCTTGTTCTCTTCTGTTGTACCCACTGACAAGCTTTTATTTATACAGCATCCCCCTATCTCTCAAGATGCCTTGCGCTCCAGGAGCTTCTGTTTTTTAGTTTGTATGGCGAGTCGATTAAGAGAGTAATGCTGGAACTTCCTAAATCTTCCACAGCTAGTGGTGCCACAATAAAGGAGAAGAGCAATAGAGAAAGAGATGTGGTAAACCATGACAAAGTTAAGCCAGGAAGTTCACAGCAAAATTCTTTTTAATAACACACTTGTTTAGAGCTAGGGATACTAGATGTCTTTCTGGTTAGCATTACCTGGTTGTAGAAGTGAGCTGGATCAAGGAACCGAGCACACTAACTGCACTGAGCAACTGACTGCTGCTAGAGCAGCAAGAGCTCACAGGCCTCTCACGTTCACTGTAAAGGGACATGTGGGTGACACATTTGACACTGGGAACTGCCAGCTGCAAATGAGGACAGATGGACGCAGGCACCTTAGTGGTTCTACTCTCATGGAGGAAAGTGGGAGAATAAGAAATAGGCAGAGGTTTGTTTTTTCTTTTTTGGTAAGAAGACACTGAGGAATTCTTTCTATAAACTGTGATCCTCTGTTGAAACTAAAGGAGATGTTATGTACGATGTCACAAAATGTATCACTGTGCATCAAAGGTCTAAGGGGAAGAGAAGGAAGGGAATAGATTATTTCAGAACTGCACTGGAAAGGAATAGACAGGTTTAGCTTTACCATCTGAATTGTTGTTAGATTGTGGGTCAGATGAATATCCTGATTCAGATGTGACCATTATTTGAGCCAAACTGAATATTCCTCCTCCCCTCACTTCACTTCCAGTGGCCCAGCCTAATTATTCCACTTACATTGCTTTGGATGGGCCATAAAACACATCAGTGTCTGGCTCCTCATTCTAGGCAAGGCTTCCTACATGCCTACAGGTGAATTTTAGTGGTTATCTTGTATGTGTCTTGGAAGGCCAGTTTTCCTCAGCGGCGACCTCACCTCCACAGTTGAGACAGAAGTACTGTGACCTCATAACACCCAACACTAACATGCCAAGGAAAGTAAATGTAGCTCAAATCAGGAAAAAGGCTGGCTGCTATGGGCCATGTCAGAGGCCTCAGCAGTGCACTGTTACTTAACACTGTCACCTTTGATCCTCATGACATGATTTGGGGTAGGAGTTAATAATGATTAGAAAGAAAGAACAGGGGTATGGGAAAAGAGAAAAATTAAAGTGAATCCCTGAACAACAATGACAAAATATTTCTGCAATGCACTCTTGAGGAGAAAAGTAAGCTGAACCAAGCCCTGGCCGGGGCTGTGGACTTGCATTTCTGTCTGGCAGGGAGGTGTGGGTGATGTGAAGCAGGTTCACTGTGCACAGCTTCCCAGCTTGTCTGAACCCAGTAAGCCAGAACACCTCGTCTACAAGTTACATGAAGCAGTTGATTACAGGCAGGCAGCAAGGGATAACAGAAGGCTAGGATTCTTTGAGAGCAGGTCCACCAAGGCTAAGGAAAGCTGCCAAGGGTGAATGAAGTCTCCAAGGCACATTCTACTTGCACCACAGCTAAGAAACTGTAGAAAACAGCCCTCCACTGGTTTTATATCCCAGGGGCAAAAGGACACACTTTTAGCATTGAAAGACATACATTTTCCAGGGGAGCCCCCCAGCTGTTCTAGTCAGCACCCTATCTCAGGATGTTGTGCTTCCATCACAGCCTACAGTTATTCCCTGAGAACACAGCCAAGAAAATGAAGAGAATTAAGTGGGTCCAAAGTCACCAGGAGAACTGTGCTGCAGGTAACAGAGACCAGCCCTGCTGCTCTCCCCAGAGGCCTTGGGCTCAAAGTCCCCCACAGAGCATGAACAGAATTTCCCTCATACTCATGGTTTACCCCAAACATCATCAGAAATGTCTCCAGAGCTTTGATAACACTGGGAGATGAGTGATAACAATACTTTTTGTTTGTGTTTTTATTAATCTCATTTACAGATGGGGAAATTAGGAGCTGAAAGGTATAGGGCACGGGGCAAATGACTCAACATTCAGTGAAATGACAACTCTGGTTCTAAAGCAAGAGGAGTAAGATGTTTGCCAATTCTGAGATTCCCCATGACAGTCCTACCCTTTTGAATATTGATTTTCTTAGTGTTGCTGGCTCACATGTTTAAAAATTCTTTCACTTTAGAAGTTTCAGAATAGGAGAATCAATTAGAGGTTTCAAAATGGTTATAAGGAAAAGATCAGTGGATCATATTTTATAATACATTAGAAAGGGTAAGATTCCTATCGCATAGTGTTGGCTAATATATTTATTTTTCTATTGCTATGTTACCAGTCACCAACAGCTTGAAACAGCTACCATATCATTTGCTCACAATTCTGTGTTTGGACTGGTCTGGGTGGGATGGTGGTTCTGCTAATGGTCATGCCCAGGGTTGCCATGTAGCTGCAGCCATCTATTGGTTCCACATAGAGCTGATTGGTTTAGGGGCCTCAGCTGAGATAGATTCTACTTGCTTGACATGATCTCATCCTCCAACAGGCTAGCTGAACCTCTTCATAGGGCAGAAACATATTTTTAAGAAGGCAAGGGGGAGGGGTGCTGGGGAAGTTGATTGTTGTGTTATTTGGCATTTGAATATCTTTTAAAAAATCCCTAGAACTTAAATTACACTAATTAAGAAGTACTCCAGAATATTAAAACCAGTTATGTTGAGGTGATAAATATGTAATTTTTTTCCTTTACTATTTCTGTGAAGCTTTTGGTTCTATGCTTATGCTAATTCCAAACTATGAAATAACTTCATTGAAAAAAATAAGCCAAAACATTTTCTCCAGATCATCAAAAGGAGGTGAGTTGGGAATAGCATAATCTCTGCACATTGGGACTGGGACCAGAACCTTGCATCTGAGTTAGGAATGTAACCAAACTACCTCCATCCCCAGTTCCCAGACCTCAATCTATAAATCTCCCCCAAATCACCTCCTTTATTGAATATCTTGAGCTTCTGATTTATGGTAAATGTTGAGTTACTTTTCAGCCTCTCAGTATTAAGCAAAACCTACTAATACCCTGAAGTTTACCTGCCCTAGACTGTTCCATCATATCATTGTCCCCTTTCATCTACAACGCTGAGGACTTTTTTTATTTTTATTTTTTTTGCAATGATATCAAACTCTCAGAGACACATCTAATATGGCAGGAATGTCTGAAGGCATTTTTTTTTTTTTAGAATCAGTTGCAATTTGAACCTTTGTCCAGAGCATGATCTGGAAACAGGGCATGCTTAGACAATGACACCATCTATTTTTCCAAACATAAAAAACATACATTTTGAACCAAAGGACTTTTCTGCATAATTCTCTTGACTTTATGTTGAAAAACAAGAGCCAAGCCTCATGACATATGGTTTTTAGAATGTTCAAACATCAAATAAGAAATTAAATCCAGTTGGAAAAAGTTCCCTTTGGGGAGAGTAATCTAGTTGATTCTGCAGCAAGTCTCAGCTCAGCTATAAATTCAAAAGCTAAACCCTGAGTAAGTGAAATAACTAAGAAGTGGAGTTGAATTACCTCTGCAGGTCATCTGGTCAAACTTGCAAGATGTGGGAACATTCTACAGAATTTCTCAGAGTGAGATTTGCATAGTCTGTCTTCTTCTCATCTTTCTCCCCCTGCTTCTAACATTTGTCTCATACACTGTCCCTTTTCAGAACCAGACTATGCCACCTTTCTTACACACACTCCATCAGAAATGTCTCACAGTAATCTTACCTCATTTGCTAGTTAACATCAAGGGCTACATATTTTGTAGGTTTGAAACATATGATGTTATTAAGAATAAGTTTCCAAACCGATAAAGCCTTAGAATGGATTTTAAAGCCAAGTCCCATCTCTATGGCATTTCTTAAGTTGGTGTGACAAGTATCACTAAGGAAATTTTTGATGAATTTCTCATTCAAACTGGGGACTCAAGGTAACAGCCAAACCACTGGCACTTGAGATATTTTTTCTATTCTGATTGTATATTGAAACAGAATTAAACCAGGGCTGGAGCAGTGGCTCAGCAGTTATGGCACTTGTCTGGCCTCTGTAAGGATGCAGGTTCAAACCCCAGCACCAAGTAAACAGCGAAGTGTCAGAGGAACAAAAGTGACATGAAAAACTAAATAAAATTGATTTTCTTACTCTCTCTCTCACTGTCCCCCTCTTAAAAAAAAAAAAAAGAAAGAAAGAGAATTAAACCACTAACTTGGCCCATCATGTGGGTGAAAGAGAATCTGCAAGGGTCCTGATTTTGCTTGTTATGGACGGAATGTTGGACTCCCCTCCCCCCTATTATATGTTGAACCTCTTGCAAAATGTGGGAGCCTTCAGTAGAATTTCTGAGTGGGATTTGTATAGTCTTTGTGGCTTCTGCTCCTCTTTCTCCCTGCTGTCCCCAATCATCTGTGTTGCCTGCTTGTCCCTTTCCAGAACCTGGCTATTCCACCTTTCTTACACATGCCCATGTGACAGTATCAGGACGTGGGGTCTTTGAGAGGTAAACAGGTTTAGAAGAGATCATGAGGGTAGAGATTCCATTATGGGATTTTGCTCTTATAAGGAGAGACCACATACAGTATGTGAGCTTTTTCTCTCTGACTCTGGCATGTGAGAATATGGCAAGAAGGCAGACATCTGCAAACAAGGAGGAGGAAGCTTACCAGATACCAAATGTGCAGGCACCTTGATCTTGACCTTGATCTTAGATTTTCCAGCCTCGAGAACTGAGAAATGCTTGATGTTTTTAGGCCGCCTAATCTATCATATTTGATTGTCGCAGCCCAAAATGACTGACATTGTTCTTCTGTGGGATAGTTTGAATAACCAGCACTTACTTTGCTTGTGTGCTCAGATTACTGACCCAGCAATGGAAATGTTATCAGCAAAATGTCATTACCTGCATATTTTGGATATCTCTGGTTGTGTCCTACTTACTGACCAAACCCTTGAGGACCTTAAGATAGGCTGCAAACAACTCCGGATCCTTAAAATGCAGTACTGCACACACATTTCCATGTAAGTACGCTGCTACGTATGAAGAGCTTTGAGAATAACTTTCTGGGAAAAGGTGGTATACAGCTATAACATTTGTAATACACTGGCTTTTAGTGTTAAGAAGCTTCATTTTGGGGGGTTGGGGATTTAGCTCAGTGGCAGAGCGCTTGCCTAGCATGCACAAGGCCCCGAGTTCAGTCCTCAGCCCTAAAAAAAAAGAAGCTTCATTTTATTTATTCTTTTTCCTAATTGAAGCTAACATTTTGAGTAGAAGAATGGAAGTTCTCTTCTAAAATAGTCTTTGTGGCTTAATATCCCTCTACCGGTGGTCTCCTACTTTAAGTACCTTCCCTTCCAGGTATCCCAAGCTTAGCTCTGCTCCTTGCAGCGTATCTTTAGCTTTCCCTGTACTGCTCCTCTCTCCAAATACAGTCCATTTAGTTAATTTTCCCTAGGGTTAGGAAAATCATTGGAATAAACAAGCCCACAATAAAGTTTTTTTTTCTATTGGCTAAGGGTAAATATGTGTAAGTATTTTAATTGACCTGATGAAGTAATTTGTGAAATGTTCCAAAAGAGAATTCTTGATCATTCCCTGAAGGTTGGGTTCTTTTCTGCAGCCTGGAAAATTAATAGTAAGAATTAACATTATCAAAGTGTAAAGGGCAGAATGTGATCCAAGCATGTAGATTTCATAAATGAATTTTCTTAATTAAGTAGCCATGAAATAAGCTGAACCATGTCCCTCATCAGTTGAGGCCTGAAAGTGAAAATGGTTTCTGGTCCAAGGATATGTGGGAAGGAAAGGGAAGGGAGAAAGAAGGAGGAGTGAGGAAAATTATTTGTAAAGTAGGGATGCTCTGGGTCTGGCTCTGCAAGAAGGGGGCAGCCAACTGGAACTGGGTCAAAGAAAATGAGCAAGTCGGTGAGA
>PVKS010014200.1:0-48881 GCA_004027875.1 Aplodontia rufa | reverse complement strand
ATATATTGAGCACTGGGCTCAGGTACCTTGGTAAAGAGAGCCCTGGAGGAGACCCATGCTGGCAGAGCGACTGTCCTGTTAGGAGCACTATGTCACTGAAGAAGAACTCATCAGAGCAAGTGGGTCACTCAGGTGTTTGGAGGCCCATTCTCACCTGTCTCTGCCACATACACTTGTGTGTGCTCCCACCCCTGCCACATACACTTGAACACACTCTTAAACCTGACTTTTGAGCCTTGTTGTTTTGAGACCTGATTCTGGTATCTAAGTTTCTGGAGGAAAATTTTCTTCTGCTTTCAGTTTGCTTTTTGCCTTCAATTTAGGGGAGGCAGTCAAGGCCCAGAAAGGTTAAATGGATAGAACCTTGGAAGTGATGTAGACACATGGGCACTCTGTTTCACGCCTGTCCCCTGTCCTTCTCCTCTGCTCCCCATACCTGCAGCATGTTGGGCTGTCTGTTCTTTCTCCTGAAGAGCAGAGCCCACAGCCCCTGCAAAGGAGATGTCCATGTCCTGGTCCTCGTTCCCTGGCTCCTCCTGGTCTGGGTCCTCCTCAGTGTTTCCTGGGAGAGTCTGAGCCTTGGCCTGGAGGGCCAGCAGGAGAATGGCGGTGAACAGGGCCAGGGTCCTCATGGCTGGCAGTCACCTGGAGGAGGGAGGCAGGTGCATGAGCCTGTGTGGAGTGAGGAGTCAGCTATATTTATAGGTGTATGAGGAGCAGGCTCAGATGAGGGATGAATTTGCCTTTGTGGTGGGAGTGGCAGCCCTTCCCTGGAGATCTCTTTGAAGCCCTTCTGTTCTGGTTGGTTCCTGCATAGTGCTGTTTGCTTTCTCTGGTGCCTGAGCTTGGGAGAGGCTGTCAGTGGTGCCTAGGACACTGCTGTCTTTCCTGCTGAACATCTGCTCAGGGTTTTACTCTCTAAGGTTTAGAAGAAAATGGACTTGGTGATAGGAGCTGAAATAAGGTGGAAATACCAGATAATAACAATGGATAATTCATTTAGGTGAACTGTGTAAATGTTATTATAATTATTATTGTTCTTGTTATTATTATTTGACTCATCCTTGAATATGTAACAACAAATTCCACCATTGTTTGCAAGAATAATAAAACAATATGAACTACTGATGGAAGATAATAGAGTAGATAATAGATAATTGAGTGGATCCTTTGCTCATGAACACTTTGAAAGAATTTAAAAGAATTGGTGTCCGTATTTACATGCTGTGTAGATTCATCAGTGAAGCTGTGAGGACATGAACTTTTTTTTTTGATGTGGCAGATTTTCCTTTACCATTATTATTTTTTGATTCAGTTTCATCTCTATTTCATCCTTTTTTCAAGTTTTGGTTTCTTGTTGATTCTGACTTACTAGGCTCTTTCTGTCTCAGAATTTGTCCATTTCTTGTAAGTTTTCAAGTTTTGTTATGTACTTGTCTGTAGTAATGTGTTGTGAACCTTTAGATTCTTGTAATATTAGTTCTTCTATCTCCTTTTTCATATCTGATGCATTTGAATGTTGTTGCATCTATGTTATCCTGGCTAAAAGCATGTCTTTTTAAATGTTTTTCCAACTCTGTGTTTCACTGCCTTGTGTATGCATGAAGCCAACCTTTCATTTATTCCTGGAATGAGCCTCATATTTCTCTTCTTTCCACCAGTTTTTGCTCTCCTCTAGGTTTGGTTTCGTTTTGAAGACATGTGGCATTTGGTGGCTAGCATGAGCTCTCCCTGCGTTTTTCAGGAAGCTGCAGTGCTGTGTGGTGAGGACCCTGTGCTGCTGCCTTTAAGTTATGTCATGTTTGTTTCTGCTTCCCTGTCTTCAGGAAAGTTTTCAATTTCCTCTTAAAACTTCATCACTACAGATCCTATTCAAGAGCACACTGTTTAATGTTCCACATTTTTCTGACTTTCTGTTAATTTGTTTATTCTGTGTTGTTTAGAAGAGACCTGTGATCTGATTGCTGTGTTTCAAGACTTGGTGTGACTACTCTCCTGGTGTGGCAAACGCCATAACCTGAGAAGTTTCCATGTGATGTTGTAGAGAATGTGTGCTCTCTACAGGAGGCTGGAGAGCTCTCTAGAGGTCTATGGAGACACTTTGGTCTAGCGTGAAGTTTAAATGAGATGATTCTTTGTTGGTGACCTGCTCGGATGATGTGTCTCTTATGAATGAAAGATTTTGAAGTTCTCTGCTCTTGTTCTCCTGTAGAGTCTCTGACTCTGGTCTACCAATATTGGATTATCCATGTTATCTGATGCTGGATGCATACATATGTGTGATTGTTATATACTCTTTCTTGGGTCATTTCTGAAGGTCTGTTTTTCTTCCTTCCCTGCGGTTTTGGTTGAGAGACTTTTATCTCATGCAAGGAAATGGCTCCTTCTCTCTCTTGGTTTCCGTTTACCTAGACCTCATTTTCCATGAGTGTCTTTAATCTTTGTGTGTCCTTGCATGTGAAGCAAGTCTTCCCTGGCTGATAGAGTTGCATCCTAAGGTTAGAAATCCATTCAGCTCCTCTTTATATTTCATGCAAGGATTGGAATCATTTGCATTAAGGTTATGAACAATAATTAAGGGGATGCTCCTACCATTTTGCAAGAGCTTTCTGGAAGTTATCAGACTTGTTCTCTATATCCCCTTCTTTTTTTCTCCTAGGCATTTTTTTTTGGTTTATAGTACTGTTATATTTTGATTACTGGTTTAGAAAAATGTGTTTTTGTTCCATTTCACCTTATTCTACAATTTTGTTTATGGAGAACTTATGATGGTATAATAGACAATTTGGGTTTGATAAAACTTATCTTTGGTTTTATACAAATCCTCTAAATTTGAGAGACCATGTAATGTGTTATTCTGTTCCTATGACATATCCAGAATAGGCAGGTCTATGGAGACAGAGGGCAGGTCAGAGTTTACCTGTGTGAGAGGGTCAGTTGGAGGGTAGGAAGAGAGAGGCACTGATTTTTATTTAGGTAATGAAGCTTTTCTGACATTGGCTGTGGATATGCTGAACATATATGTGAACACACTAAAGCCACTACCTTTAACCCTTTGAATATGTGATTTGCAGGGATGTGGATTTTATGTCAAGAAAGTTGCTTCAAACCCAGGAAAGTAATAAGCAAATATATAGGGTTGTTGTTGTTGTTTTTCTTAATTTCTAAGTATTTGTAACATGTGTATGCAGGCCCTTTTTTGATAAAAATAATTATAATTTCAATCTCTATATATGTGTGTTTTTGTTGTGATTTTTGTTGCTGTTTGCTAGGATCATGGCATTATGGACTGATAGTATACACAAACTTTAAACATCTGATCTTTGCAAAGGGGGTCAAAATATTAAATGGAGGAATGACAGCTTATTCAAGAAATGGTGCTGGACAAACTGGACTGGCATTTGCAGGAAGTTGAAATTAGATCCTTATCTCTAACCTTGCACAAAAAATCAAATCAAAATGGATACCAGAACTAGTAATTAAACTAGATACCATACAACTTCTAGAAGAAAAATTAGTACCAACAATCCAGAATTTGAGTGTAGGCAAAGACTTTCTCATCAAGACTCATGAAGTGAAGGAATTAAAGTAAAAAATCAATGAGTGTGATGCCTTTAAACCAAAAAGCTTCTGCTCAGCCCAGGA
The DNA here is from genome assembly GCA_004027875.1 of Aplodontia rufa. Classification (NCBI taxonomy): domain Eukaryota; kingdom Metazoa; phylum Chordata; class Mammalia; order Rodentia; family Aplodontiidae; genus Aplodontia; species Aplodontia rufa. The sequence goes on along the minus strand of PVKS010014200.1, from coordinate 45,236 downwards.
ATTGGTCAAAATTGTCAAGAGACTATCAACCAAATGGGAGATAATCATGGCCTGTGATCCCTCTGACAGGAAGCTAATATCCAAAATTCATAGAGAACACAAAAATTTAATATTAAAACCTCAAGCAATCCACTCAATAAATGGGCCAGAGAACTAAACAGAAATTTCTCAACAGAGGACTTTGAGCAAAACAACATGTTTCAAATCATAAATGATTACAGAAATGCAAATCAAAACTACATTAAGATTTTATCTCTAGTCAGAATGGCAAACATGAAGAAAATAAACAGTAATGGATGCTGGATGGGGCTGTTGGGAGATAGGAACACTAGCACAGTGTTGGTGGGACTGCAGACAAGTACGTCCACACCGGAAAGCAGTGTGGAGATTCTTCAAAAAGTTAGAGATGGATTAACCATATGACCCAGCTATTTCTCTTCTGGGTATTTTACCAGAGGAGTTAGAATCATCACATTACAGTTACACAGCAAAATCAATGTTCATAACAGCTCAATTTACAATAGCTAAATTATGGAATCAACCCAGATGCTCCTCACTGGATTAATAGATCCAAACTGTGTGATATGTGTATATATATATACATACAATGGAGTTCTACTCATCTAATAGAAACAATGATATTACAGCCTTTGAAGGTAAATGTATGGCAATGGAACAAATCATGCTAAGTGAAGCTAAACCCAGAGAGTCGAGGGTCAAATGTTTTCACTCATTTGTGGAGGCTAGAGATAAACCCAAGCTTAGGGAAAAGGTATTTAAACTTATGTATTGGACCCACCAAGGAGATAGCAACAAAAAATCTAGGGGAATCATATTCATATGTGGGGAAGGGGTGAGGTACAGGAAGGGGGATGAGAGAGGAAGGGAAGATAGGGAGGGATCTTGGGAGACACTCAACAATGTAGCATACTCTTTATCCCCCTGAGAAATCAAATATTATGCATGCAATCATTTAATTTGGTATATATATATATATATATATATATATATATATATAGTCAGTTATATATCTGTTGGGGCATAAAATAGAAGAATCAAAAGAACAGGGTGTGGGCAATACGTGGGTAATTATGGTTTGTGAACAAATGTGTAGCATATTGTTACTTTATGTGTATTTATGATTATAAAACTACTTAACTCAATAAACAAATTTAAAAACATAGTATCAAATATTTGTGATTTGTGCAGCTCCTATAATTTGTGCATATACGGTTAGTGAAATATAATCTTTATATGTAAAATCCTTTTGCCATTATTCATTTCCAAAAATTAGAGCTCATGTATCTCAGAGTTTTTCCAGACTTTTGAATATGTGATGTAATTCTGCTCTTTTCTAGGGTCAGGAAAGTAAAGTAAGGGTCTTAGGGAATTCCATCCAGGCAGAGAGCCCAGGTATGCCTAGGTGGAATTGATCTGGGGTTTTGCTCAGTGTGAAGGGGACAGTGAGAACAATTGTGAACAACATAAGGTTGATGTGGACTTGGGTTTTTCTTGTGATACTGAGGTGGGAAAGAGAAGGCATAGGGAACCCTGTGATCTTTTGGCAGGTGATGGCACCTAGACCAGGTTCAGGGAGTGGAAGAATTAAAATGCAGGGTTTGAACACTTAAATTGGCATAGTGGAGAGCATGGGGGAACAAAGGTCTAATGACAGAGCCTGTCAGGGTGGGCAGGAGGTTTTCTATTTCTAGAGTTTGATGCATGAGGATACAAAGCAGCATGTTGGATTCTAGATTTGTAATGTGAGAGTTACCCATAGTGATGAGAAGATGACATTAAGACCACAAGGTAGATGAACAGAATAGAGAAGGAAGAGGATCCTGGTATTGAGGGAACAAGGACTGAGAGGTGCCCTTGTTGGTTCCAGGTGGGTGAGTTAGTGCCTTTTCCCAGTATCCTGAGCAGATGGTCTGCTGTTCTCTTGTGTTAGGATCATTTGCAAAACTAGAGAACACTCTGTAAACACAAAATGTTGGGCTCTTTCTCAGCTACACCTAATCGAACCATCTTTAGAGGAGTCAGAGGAGTCAGAGTTAGACCTGCTCTGAGCTGGAAGACACCTGATGCATGGGACAAAATCTCACAGGGCAGAAGCTCTATCTCCATGATCTTCAAAAGCACTGGACTAAAAACCTTTCTCTCAAATACCTTTGCCTGGATCCAGGCAAAGTGAAAGAATTCTGGATATCTGTGGCCCTTCTCCAAAGAATTTCCTGATGACTCTAGGGTTATTTGTTGGTGTACAAGTATTTGTTCCACATGTTTGTGAATTTGGTACCAAAATGCAGAGTGTGAAGTCATCTTTAACTGCGGTCTCAATGTCTAATTAAACTTTCCGCTTGAATCCAAAACAAGATTTGTCCTTTTAGAATTTATCTGTCTATGCCACTGTCCCTGTGGCTCAAACGGAATTGATAACCACACCACCATCTAGACTTCTTACCCTGACTTGGTTACCCTGACCCAGCACAGTGGCCACACCTTTCCATGAATTTACAAGTCTTCACCTAAAGGAAAATATGCAATTGTGGGTCCACCACGAACACTAAAATAATCCCTAGTCTATTCCACATGCCATGGATTTTACCAAAGAGCCATGGAAATTGCTGTGGGTAAATGTTTACATAGAAAGGTCACAGCAAGGCTTATCAGATTTGAATGTTAACTCATGAGGAATCGCATACACCAAGCAAATAGATGGGCCATGTGGTACAGGAGAGTGTGAGCTCTGTGGCACATCAAAGGGATCTGGAGACAATGCTGGAGATTGTTGTGGCTTCCTTCTGTTTTTCTTTTTCCCCTCTTACCCTGAGCTACCTCTATGTGAACACTCTGAAGTCCCAGCTCTTTTGGAATGGCTCATTTTTTCAGGATTCTTCTTTGAATTATTAATTACAAATATGGGACAAATATTCTCCCTTTCATAATTCATAACTCTCCTGTAGCCATTTTCTTACTTAAGGGCCCCTAGAAAACTTTCAGGTAAGAGGACCTTATCTCTGATCCATGTTTGTGCTTACATTAAGCCTCTTGCAACTTGTATGCCTGAGTCATGGCCCAGCACCCGTGACACCCCACTGGAGTGCAATCTGCTGAGGCCAAGGGCTGTCTCTGTGTTCTCCTCCTGCACAACTTCTGCTTTTCCACACTGGAACATCCAGAGTCCTGAGAATGAGGTAATGTTCACACTGAAGTCCAAAGCAATTGGAATCTGTCCCTGTAGGAAATTTGGCTGACATCTGTACTGTAGGTCCTCGGGGCTTCAGGTGGTTCTACAACCCAGTGGAAATAGGTCAGTGGTCCCAAGATCTGCACAGAGCAGGGGGAGGCCCTAGTACCACTGGTATCAATACTGATCTCTGGCCCACATTTGTCCACAGTTTATCATTAATCCCAGATCAGCTGATTAAAGGAAATGAAAGGAGATTTCACACATGAGGCTCAATTTTGAGAGCTGGTGGAGGTCTATGAGCACCGATGGGTTTCTGATATCACCAACAGAAGCTCCAGCCCTTAAATCCCATTATGATTAAGAGAAGATGGCAGGCTGGGTTTGGTTAGCTGTGACATTTTGGTTAATGGCACACACTTCTTATGCATGTGGGTACTCCTAGCCGGAAACACATCAGCAAAATATGCCTGAACTGATTTTATTAATGGAAAAGTAGATTTATCCAATGATGTACGTGTAGCATGATTATAAACTGCCTTGGCTCTTGTATCTTCTGGTCAAAGCCCAACAGAGAGTGAATAACATTATGGAGTGGATCCATCTAATACAGAGACATACTAGAGTCTTTCCAGAAAGCTTCAGTGATGTTAATTTTTGTTCTGTAACTGCTGAAACACCACTCCAGCCCCTAGTGATATTAATTTTGACACCAGTTTGTTAAAAGAACATTTGAGATGTAAGAGATTAAGGAGCTGAAGAATCATTAATGAATGACAGAAAGATTGAGCTTGTGTTTTAGAAAAAGGAGTCTAGTGCAGAGAGTGGCACACAGGGCACTGTTTAGAAGGAAGGAGGATGGCAGTCTTACTCATGTGAGCCAAGGTAACAAAACACTTGAACCAGATTAACTTCCTAGTGGTAGTTCTCCCCTTCTTCCCCATCACAAAGCCTGTGGGGCTGAGAAGTTTCACTGTGAGTTAACTTTGCAGTGGTAGCCCACAGCAACTGGTAAAGTCTCAGCATTCACTGGGTGACATTTAGCTATATCTGGGAGGCGAAAGGGACACATATGGCCTCTATAAAATGAGCAGAGAAAGGTAATTTTGAGGCAGTCTGGAGACATGAGAAGCAGGATATTCTCTTTGCTTCACATTCACTTTGTTTTCTTGGTCTGTTTTCCTATGAGAGTAGAGAAAAAAATTGTGATGTGGGGAGATGGCTGTGAACTTCCTTAGCTGTTCAAATTGTGGCTGTAGAATTCTCATGCCTTCTGCTTCCATTGATAGAAATACAGCTAAGGATAATCTGTTGAGAAGGTTCACTTTATGTTCATTTGAGAACATGAAGTTTTGGATGTTGCCCAGACTGTGTGATTCAGTTGTCCAGTTTGAGATTGTCACCCAAGGACAGTGGCAGTTAAAGGACTCCAGAGAAATCTGCCTGAACTCCACAGGCTGAGTTCAACTTGAAGCCTCCCCACTTCTTTTGCTCTGGAGTGAGAGTTACTCCCACCTGTGTCAGGCGTCATGATTCATTTTGTCCTCCCTGGGATCACTGCTGTGGTGCCAGCTATGGAAGTTGGAAGAAGAGGCCTGGGTCCTGTGCTCACCAGCTTAGATAGGCAGACCCAGGGTCTGAGACTGAGCCCCTCCATAGGATCCACTGGAGTGGATGTGGGCAAAGCTCCCATCCCTCTCAGGGTTTTGGTATGCTTTGTATTTTTAGTTGCTCTGACAGCTGGGCCTCACAAGTTATTTCAGTCCACATTGCTCAAAATCCCATTGGAAATACTGTACCTCTCCATAATCTGTGGTGTGTCTCTCCAGACCTTCCTGTATAATTCTATCAGTGACCTTCCCAGCCAGAATAACCAAGGATTGACCTGACATTTTCTTTCTACAAACATGTGCTGAGTGTACTCAAGTGGAATATGCATTCCAGAGTGAGTCAGGTGTCTGGGGCTCACCTGGAAGTCCCACTAAGGGTCTGTGGTAATGTCCTGATCGACATATTGGAGACAGGGTGGAGAAGTGTCTAAGGTGCATGGGTGTCTGGGTTAAGAACAGAGGTTAGAGAGAAAAAAGTTCATACCCCACCTAATCAAGATGCCCACACGACCTTTCAGGGACCTGAATTGTGGCTTGACACTTCCTGACCTATAGGAGAGAAGGCAAGTGCAGGAGGGGTACCAAGCCAGCATGGGGTTATACTGGGGTGGGCAACATTGCACATAGAACTGCAGGGAATAGTGTCTCACAGAGCCCTGCATGAAGTTTGGATATCAGAGTCCAGCAACCTGCAGCCTCCACCATGGTGTTGGTTGCTTGCTGAATGACTTGGTGTGTATTTCTTCTTCCTGTGTGCCAGTTGAAACTGTGTTTTCCAGGCAGTGTCTGGTTCTCAGCAGATTTCCATCAACCTAGAGAGTGTGAGCTGCAGAGCTCAGGTGAGGAGTTGTCCCTGGGGTTTGGTTTTAGCAAGACCCATTGCTTATGTGTGAAATCCTGCTGTTGTCCATGTTGCTTTCATGAAGTGGAAATGCCTACATCTTAATGTGGAGCAACTGTTCTTTTGTTTACTCTCTGCCCTTTAACAAGCTGTCCCTCTTTTAATGTTGTTGGAATGTAGCTGCTGCATTCCCTGGTCCTAAAGAACAGATGCTTTATGTTTTGGGTGGCATTGCCTGATATCCAGCTACCTGGGAGACTGAGCCAGGAGGAATATACATTAGAGGCCAGACTTGGCAACTTAGTGTACACTGTCTCAAAACCAAAGATATATATGTCTGAGAATGTATCTCACTAGTGGAACACTGCTAGGTTCAAACCCTAGTAACATACACATACCCAACAGTACTAAAATTTCATCTGAACACCTTCAGTACAACTTCAACAGTTGGCAAAGAGGTTACTGCCTTTCTGACAAGGAAATAGGTTATGACTTGGGAAGAAAATGGTCTTGGGTGATGTGCTAGAGTGTCTATCATCTAAGAGTAGGCAGAGCACAGAGATAGGAGAGGTGTGGAGGGGAGGGGCATCAGGAGAGTCAGTAGAGCTTTCTCCCCATGTGTGTGTGACCCTGTGTTCATCCCTGAAATTCCCAGAACTCATAGGCAGGACTGGTTTATAAGTGTTTCATGGTAGAGAATGGTTTCTGAACTCAGGATGCTTGTGAGGGAGACAAGTACCAATTGTCAAAGAGCACAACAGAGAACTTGCTGCAAGGGATTTATTTGAAATAGAGACAGAAATCGATGACACATAGAGGGAATGTCAATTCCCTTGCCATCCGCAGTCAGTGGTGATCTTGACTTTCAGGATTCAGAATCCTAATAATATGAGTACATTCAAATTATTATGAGTTTATCTCTGCCAGGGATGTGTCTTTCTTCATACTGTGGTTATCTTTTTCATATCCCATTGAAACATTGCCTTGAATGATTCAAGAAGGACTGATCTAATTTTGTACTCTCTCTGCTTTTCCATTACTATAAGGCCTGTTTTTCTTTTGTATTTCTGAAGGTACATAGGTTTCTGGGTGTAATATTCATAGCTTGCAGTATGTTTTCTTATTCTCTTTTTTGCACTTACACAAACCCAACCCTTTTTCTCATAGTCTGCAAGATCTCTCCAGAGAAATTTGATAACTACCTAATGGGAATTTCCTCATTTGTGACTTGATGTATTTTTCTTAGAATTCCCTGGTCATTTGTAAATTGATGATTTGTGATTATACATTGTCATTCAGGGTCTTTGGTATGAATTCCTCTGCAACTTAGCTGGATATACCTGATAGGCTAATTCTTAAGAAATGTTTAGCATTTTGTCCAATAGCTTACTGTTTTTCTTTTCTTCTTCTTAAATTCTTATGTGAACATTTGTTCATTTTTTTGTAGCCATACTTCTGATGGGCTTTCTTTGTTTCTTTTCATTTTTTTTCAGTTGTTCTTTATTTTGGTTATTACAAAAGACCCATCAAGAAGTTCAGACATTGCTCATTGTCTTTGGTGTAATCTCTCTTGAAGACATCCATTGTGCTGTTTATTTCATTTGGTGAGTGTCCAGTTCTGAAATCTCGGTGTGGTCTTCTTTTTTTTCTAATCTACCTTTTTGTTGAATTCATCATGAGGTCTTTTAATTTTGTTCAGTAATTTTCTTTTATTCCATGGTTTCCTAGTGAATTGTCAAAAGATCATAAATTTAAATTGGTTGTGAAGCAATTTATAAATTTCTATTTTTTGTGGCCACAATCACTTGAGAATTATATGATTAATACAAAGCATTTTCTCTGAGAACAATAGCATAAATTAAAATAGACACTTGTAAACTCACAAATATATGAAAGTTGGGCAACACACTTCTCAGTCAGCACAGGGCCAAGGAGGAGGTAAAAGAAAAATCCTAATGTAGTTTAAGGCAAGAGAATGCAAAGGTGCAACATAGCCAAACTACGGATGCAATAAAAGCGGTGCTGAGAAAGCACTGTAAACCTATGTTCTCCTGTGCTGATGAGGAGCAAGTCTCAAACCAGTAACCGAACTTCCCACTTCGAATACTGCAAAAGAGCAATCCTGAAAAAAATTTAGGATGTAAAAGGATCCGTGGAGAAAAGACTGAAATTATCTAGCAAAGAAAATATAGAAAAAGAATGGAGAAATCCAATGGAAACACTAGGTGGTTATTTGAAAACACCAAGCATTTTTGCAAAGTTTAGCTTGTTTAATAATTTTTAAAAAGATATTCAAATTGCTTGAACAAAAATTAACAGTTTGTTCAGGTCTCACCAAAATATGTGGTATGAAAGGATCCCATGAAAATGTTTGTGCTAATGACTAAAGAAATTGTCACATTTCTAGAAATACCCAAACAACATTATTGAAGAAGAAATAAACTATTTATTTAGATGTAGACATGAGGGAACTGGGTTGTAATTTAATACTCTCTCTAAGGAAATGCCCATGGCTTGGGGATTCAATGAATTCTACCAAACATTTAAAGAAAAATTAGTTGATTTCTTCCCAAATTCTTCCTAAAACAGAAGTAAACACTTCACAGCTCCTTCAAACAAGACAGGATTACCTTGATTTCAAAATGGAAGAAACAGATCAAAAAAGTGAATACTGTTGCCTAAATTCATGGATGAATATGGACACAAGTATTCTCTGAAAAAAATAGTTGAGTCTAGGCCATGTAAGAAGAACTGTAATCTGTGATTCACGGTATTTTGAACGGAGATCTGCAAGGGTTGTATGATAACAAAACTCAGTTTTAAAAAGTTATAGTTCAATACAATAAAAATCAGTCCAGATAGTATATGAATCAGTTCAGAAGAAGCAGATGCCAAAGGCAGCCCTGTTAGGGATAAAAACCCTCAGCCACAGGATGACAGTTCCTCAGTGATCAGGCATACCCAGCCACCCCTCAGCAGTCAGGGGCACAGTGGTGAAGATGTATCCTCTACTCGGTAAGTCCATGGCCACACTTGTTCTTGTAGGAGATGAGATTTCTCCATGTTGCCCTTGTGGCTTCCAGAGTGGGATCTTCCCTCTGCAGTCTACCAAGATCCTGTGATTGTAGGGCTACACCAAGTACCCCTTAGTGCTCACCAATTCTGTCTAATTGTTCCCCCAGGCTCCACCCTGGGCTACTGGGCTAGACAAAGAAATGAAACCCATCCAAATTGCAAAGGAAGAAGCAAAGTATTCTTTCTTCATGTCTTGTACTCTTTTACCTGAAAAACTTACTAAATATCCATTAACATTAAAAAAGTGTTTTGCATTGTTGAAGGATACAAAATCAATTACAGTTTTGTACAATAGTCATAAATATTTCAAATATGTTCAATGTTCTTATTATTATAATGTCAAAAATAATAGTCTCGTGAATAAAATGAATGAAAGATGTGCCAAAATTTTTCTGGGAAAGGTAGAAAATACTGTTGAAAAATATTAAAAAGTTATCAATAAATGAAAAATTGTTCTACTCTTACACATTGGAAGAATCAATTCTATGGCACAGAGCTGGTGAAAGTGTCTAGAAATTCAACACCACCTCAGTCAGAATCCAGGAAACTTTATGTAGAAATTAACAAACTGAGTGAAATGGAATTGGAAGAATCCATAAGATCCAACCTCAAGAAAGGTGACAGTGGTTCATTTTCAATACTCACTTCAAATGAATGGTTATTGTAACAGTGAGGTCTGGCTTAGAGATAGGCCTCTGTGTGAGAAAAATAATACATATAATTCTGAAATTTAATAAAATGCCCCTATGTAAAATTTACTTCCTTTAAGCATGCTAAGATCTTCAGAGGAAAGGAAAGACTTTTTGACCAAAGTGGCTGGAACAACTAGGGAGCCACAAGCAGCAGAAGGAAGGTGGAACGTACCTCTTCCCATACACAGAATTCCATTCAGAAGGATCAGTGACTTAAATAGGAAAGCTAAAACTGTCATACTCAAAGGAGCAGAAATTGGGGAAATCCTTCACGTTTTTATTTACAATGAATTTTTAGATATGATAGCAAATCAATAGCAGTGAAAGAAAAACAGAATTGCATATCAAAAAAGTAATGAATTCGGAGTTTTGAGCAACAATATCAAGAAAGTGAATACACATACCGTGAGTCCTATATCTACATGAGAGTTTTGTGATCTAATTATCAAAAGACAATTTCCTGGATTTAAAACTTGGTATAGGACCTTAATAGACTTTTTCTCTAAGAAAGAAACAAAAGATCAATAATCACATAAAAGATTGCTTCAGAACTGCCATTCAAGCCATAGACCTTGCCACACACCTGTTAGTGTGGCTAGAAGGAAGAGTCCCGTAATGGCAGATGCAGTTAAGGACTGGAGATATTGGAAGTTTCATGAACAGCTGCGAATGGAAATGATGCAGTTTCTCAGTGCATAGTTTAAAAGCTTTCTCAAAGGACAGTGTTGAGACCCATGCACAGTGAAAGAATTGTGGAATTCCATGGACTTTCCAGAAGTGTCTTTGGGACTGTAGGGTTAATTTTCTTGGCTCACTTCATTTGCATCATATTTATTTGAATTAAACAATTTGTCCAATATGAGGTGCCTTTTAACCCTTTTTCAGTTTTTTGTAAACTTTCTCTTTCCACTAAAATTTACTTGCCCTGTTTCAGCTTCAGCTATGCTGTCCACTTGCCCCATGTGCCCATGAGGAAGTCAATAGTTACAAAAACATCTGGACCCCTCCATGGAACTGTTGTCTGGATACCCTGACCTGTCCTGGACGGCTACATGGTTCCCTGGACTTCCTAGTTTCTGTCAAAATTAAAATTCTGAAATAATGTGAAAACCAAGAATGCCTCCTACCGTGTTCTCAAAGCCGTAGATTGTACCAGGGAACAATGTAAGTGCCCATTGATAAGTATTTACAGATAGTAAGAGTGAGGATTATCAGGATATGTTTCTGAATTTATGAAGGAATCATGGGCAAAATCAAATAGAGAGAACATGGATATGAGGTGAGGTCCCAGCTCTATGCTGCTACAAAGGGCTTTGGATACCATAAGGGAGGTTTATGTGGTTTCCATCCCTCTGTATACTGCTGTCCCTTCCTCCATACTCACATATGGAAATATTGAAGAGCAAGCCCTCCTTTGAAGGGCCCATTTCCTTGGGATCCTGTTGTCAATAAGTAAGTATGAACAGGGGAGTATATATGGCTTCATTACTCATCAAGGACCTGCAGTCCCTTTGAGTTTAAGGACTCCTTGCAAAAGCATTAGGCCTGAGGACCTTTTCTCTCTGATAGCTCTCTTTCTCTGTGGACCCAACCCTAGTGCTCCATCTAAACTAGACCCCTGACCCAGCATCCAGGAGATCCACTGGAATGTAATCTGCTGAGGCCAAGGCTATCTCCATGTTCTTCTTGTATATAGCTTCAGTGAGTTTCCACACTGCCACATCCGTAGTCCTGAGAATGGACCAGTCCCACACTGAATTCCAAGTCAAAATGGGATCTGTCCACTTAGGAAATTGGACAGATGTCCATACACTAGCTCCTCATGGGCAACAAGTGGCATAGGCACCATTAATAAGCAAGTCTATTTTCCAGAGCTCTGTGTTAAGTAGAACTTGACCTAGGCAATGCCATTTTGAAATTTATCCCTCATCTGAGAATAAGATCCACCTATCCCTAAACCCCTGACCCACCTATTCCTAAATCCCAGACCACCTAATCCATAAATGCTAACTCACTTATGCATAAACCCAGATCCACCTAATCCTAAACCCCAGACCTACCTACAATACACCACCATCATGCAGAGACCCTAAACACTCCATCAAAAGAAAGGACCCTTCCCTGACAACTCCCTAGCAATGTCCTAAACTTCTCCCTTAGTCCTCTTTATCTACATCAGTCAGTAAGCAGAAGACAGGTCCCAGAATCTTCTGTGGTCTTCCCTGCAGGTTTCTCCCAATAAACCTGTTATTGTTGAGCCACTGCCACTCTCCACTCTCTTTATTTTCTCCACTTGCTTCTTTCTTTACATCTTGGTGCTGAAACTTGGCACCAGTGTTCTGAGGTTCCCACCAAGTGTGGCCTCTTTGGAATTTCCCTTGACTTTGACTCGGTTTCTCCCTCTCCCCCCTCCCCTCCCCTTCTCTCCTTTTCCCCTCTCTCTTTCCACCACTTTCTCTTCCAGTGGCTCCAGTAAAGACCATCCTCATTTCTGGACATCACATCCACCACCGGCCATTGCTTATTGGGTGAGTGACCACCTCTGACTCTTCCAGATTCCAGGAATCCCTAAAGGCTTCTCTGGGGATACTGTTTACCTGAGGATAGTGTTCCTCCAAAAAAAAATCCTAGCAGTAGATGAGAGAACTCCCAACCAACACTGGGTGATTTATGATTTGCATTCTTTGTGGAACACCCAAGATTTCTTGCCATTCTGTTGGTCATTCCAGGAATAACCTTAAAGAATCTAATTTCCTGTGGGGGTTACCTATTGATTTTGTTCTTTCTCTCTGCCAGAGTCCTTGGGGGCCCTTCTCAACCTGTTTCTTCCATCATGGGCCAACCATCATCAAAGCTACCATAAGATAACTCCTTGGAGTACCTTCTCAAACATCCGTAGACCCTGGGTCTCAAAGACACAGTCACACCTAAAAGACATGTTCTTTTTTAGTATTGCTTGGCCCCAATATAAGCTGGACAATAACAGTCACTGGCCTGAAAATGGCACATTTGACTCCCAAATTATCAGAGATATTAAATTCTCCACCACAATGGCAATGGTCCGAGGTTCTCTATGTCCAGGCTTCTGCTCCAGTCTTGGTCCCTCTACTCCAGACCTTTTCCTGGGCTCACAGTACTCAACTTTTCACATTCTTTTTCTCAATGAAAAAAAAATCTCTCAGGGCCTCCTTTCTTGGGACTCCTTCCTCTTCACAAGCTCTGTATCCTTTCTGTTGCTCTAAAATCTGTCACTTTGCTCTGTCTGACCTGTGTTCATAGGTATTATTCCTCAAACTAGCAAGAACCCACCAATCCACCCTCCCTGTTATGTTTATAGGGATTCACCCAGGATCTATGAAGGGATGAGGAAAATGGAGAAAGGAGCTCTCATTTCTCTTCTCTGTGCTCTTTCTTAATGGAAAGACTGTCTTTCTCTCCCCTTCTCTACAGAAATGCCTCTTCCACACATGCACCCTGGTGCTCAGGCTGTGCTCACCTACTCTAAATGTCCTTCTAATCCTTCATTCTCTCACCCTTTCTCTCTAAGTCCCTAACCCCAAGTCCATCTCCACTGTTGGACTGGAATGCCAAGATCAATGTATTTTGTTTAGTCTTATTTTTTCTAACTAGGTTTTTAGCCTGCTATCTGTTGTTCCTTCTCTCTTTATTTAGAGGGCAATTAAAAGCTCTAATATATCTGTTTCTTCTCATCATTTGTTATATTTGTGCACACTTGTGTATATTGACTCTGTCATGTCTACATATGTGTTTCTGGTCTATGTGGTATTATATTGGCATATAGATAAATGAATGCTCATAAATTAATTAGCTTTTGGTTCATGTGACTTAAATTGGTTCAATAGCACAGGGTTTGTGAAAGGAAAATCTCAAAAGTTTCTGATTGGTTGCCTGTGTTTAGCACACAGTTGAAGCAATTTTAATTTATTTTCTAAGGTCAAATGTTGAGGCACTGAAATAAACCAGAACGTCTATGTAACAAAAGGTTTTTTTAAAACACTGAATTGCTCTTATCTATCAAGACAATCCCTGATATTAGGTTTTATTTTTATGGACATCTCTGTTGAAATAAACACCTGTTATTTTTTATATTACTGTGTACTATATTTCTAAATTTTGCTTCAAAGGTTAAACTTGGTTAATATAAAGCTATCAGTGCAATTGTGATGGTATTTCTGGCTTATTTGTATGTTAGGTGTATTCATACCCTCCAGACACACAAATATTTTTGAGGTATAAAATGTGGGAGAGCACTTTACCAAGTTGGTGCTCTCCAGACTAAAGTTCCCTACAGCAGTAATATCTTTTCAGACTGGTATGGAAAGAATTAAATTAGATGAAAATTTATTTGTAATTTAAATGATTTTTATTAGATATACTATTATAATCTGTAACGAGGAGAGTTCTGTTTGCTTGAAGGTTGACAATGTAGAAACTTGTATAGTTTGAATGTTCTTTACCAAGAGCCCCACATTTCCTGAGATGTCTCTGTTTCATACCCTACTCCATGTTAGAATGATTTGAAAAGTAGGCTCAACTTAAGGTCATTTAACCTGTGTTCAAAGGATAGATTTACAGATCTTCACAGAGACATAATAGATACCAAAGACATAAAGTTAATGCAATTGTTTCTTGATTTAAAGTAATTATGTGAGCTAAATATTTTGGGGCTTATTAATTCTGTTTTGATTTTTCTTATAAACTTTCTAACTGTTGCCTGTTAATGTTTCACAGAAGTACTAATTCTAACAGAAAAACTAGAGGTAAGACATCACCTACAGAGCAGATAAGACATAAAACTAATTTCTAGTAGTGTTACTGACCCTAATTAAATGAAAGGGATTACTATAAAACTGTACACATTAAAGTTAAAGCCCAGGGATTGAGCAGTGGGTTAGTGGCTACAGCACTTGTATGACATGCACAAGGACCTGGGTACAAACCTTAGAACAAAATACACAACTGTGAAAGTAATGGAAGCCAGATGAGGAGATGAGTAATGTCAATTCTCTCTCTCTCTCTCTCTTAAAAAAAAGTTTAAAGCCCAGAATTCTCATTGTAAGACTGGTAAAACTGGCCTGCTGGATGTTTGAAACCAAAACTTGAAGACCAAAGTCAAGGAAGCAAAAGGTCCAAGAAAAATCAAACAATATTTTGGCCCTAGTCTTTAGGGTCAGCCAAGACCCAGAGAACTATGGGGCAACCTCTGCACCTTGTTTCCCTGACTCACATGACTTCCCAATCAGAGGGATCATGAGATCCCCAAAGAAGGCCAAACAGTGCATACTAAACAAAGAGGAAAGTCTTTAAAAAGGGAAATATCCCTGATGCTTCCAAGGGAAACCATATGTGGTCAACAGGACCATGACCCATCCTGGCGAATGGCATGACTGGTGGAGGTAGGCTAAAGTAGTTAAGAGGCTTCTCACACAGCCCCAAGGAATGGCCTCCTGAGGAATCTCAGAAGACCCTAAAAATAGTTAGGCAACAGGTCAATTTTGACCAACTTGGTCTTAAACACCTGGCTGTAGAGTTACTACCAAAGCACAGTCATACGTGGGCATTTATTCTTTTAATGTGACTCAATGTATGCTTCTGTCAGACCTTTCACAAATAAACTTGGGAGGTTACAAAGAAAGTACTATCGAAGACAGCATCAGAGTCACAAGTTTGTTCCAAGTCATTTTGAGGTCTCCAAAATTCCCTGACCTCTTGTAGTTAAACTCAATCTGTTTTTCACTGGTATGATTTAGTTCTAGTACTTATTCCTCAGATCAATCTGTGGCACATAAAAGCCCTAACTGATTTCACCAAGAGAATCTTAAATGATGCAGCTGAAGGGGAACTGCTTCTGACAGGTAATGAGGTAATGCCATTAAAAGCCACATTACAGAAATCAGAGGACAGTCCCCAACTGAGTGGTTTTATGTGCCATGATAAAAATTAAATGTGTTTTTAGTATCACTATTAATATTTCTAAGGACCTGAATGGCCTCCACTCACAAATAAATTACATGTCAGACCACACATTAAGTTCTTTGCAAAGGCTGACTGATAACACTGACTGTTTTTGTAATAATAGCTTGCAGAAAATAATGTTTTGTTGTGTTTTTTTTTATTGTTCTAGCATGATGTTTCCCTCATGTACACCATGTTCAGGCACCTGTCAACCTCCATCATGGATCTCTGAACAGCCTTTGCCTTTGGCTGCCTGACTTGAAGGCCCCACTCATGCTTGGATCCCCAACATTTATCCTTGGCAGGAACACATTAATCAAATTTAATGCCTCCTTTTATTTTAATTCCCACTGTTGCTTCTTATATTCCTGCCTCCACTGTTCTCTTCTGCTGACCAGAAAATTTTCCTTACCCACTAACATCCCTATCAGTGCTCCTCCCTGAGGTGTCAGTCACATTGTGAAAGACCTCCAAGCCCACTATGGCCACCCACTACATTCCCCTAAAAATTTCATAAGATCCAGCCTTCTGCTTAAATAAGTTGTCTCCTATCACCTTTCTGGCTACCTTGACTATAATCAGTGAATCTTCTTCCTATGCAGAGTTAGCTCATTCACTTACCCACTAATTGGGTGGGAGCTTACCTAGCTCCTTTCCTCTCACCAATTCTCTGTATAATTGTCAGTCTTGCTGCTGGGCCTTCCCCGTATCAGCTCTTCACCTCCTTTTCACAGAGGACTATCAACACTATGTTCTGGATCAGAGGGTTTAGAACATCCTCCTGCTGAGCTCTATTAGAATTTCTCAATACCAATGCATACAGAAATCCTCAACTGATGCCCCTCTCAGCAGGAAGTAATTTAAGGGACATTGTTGCCTCTTTTTCTCTCTCACTTTTCCTATCAAATGAAAATGTAAAGGCAGAAAAGTTAGGTAGAACTTGACCTAGGCAATGACATTTTGAATCTTATCCTCCATCTTAGAATAAGACCCACCTATCCCTAAATGGCTGACCCACCTAATCCGTAAACTCTGACCCACCTATCCTTAAACCTCAGACCCACCTATGCCTAAAACCCGACCCACTTAATCCATAAAACCCAACACACCTATCCCCCTGACCCACTTAGTCCTAAATACTAGTTCTACCTACAGTATTCCACCATCATGCAAAGAAACCCTAAACACTCCATCATAAGAAAAGACCCTTCCCTGACAACTCCCTAGCAATGTACTAATCTTTTCTCTTAGTCTGGATGTCTAGCCCAGTCTGTAAGTGGAAGACCAGTTCCAGACTCTACTGAGGCCCTATATTGCCGGTTTCTCCCAATCAACCTGTGTTACTGTTCAGCTGCCAATTCTCTCCTCTCTCTTTCCTTCACTGGCTTCTTTCCTTACAGTCTGCAGAGGGGTGGGGACAGTGCCCAGTGCTGCTGGCATCAACTGTTGTCTCTGAACCCCCAACTGCCCACATTGCACCATTAGTCCCCAAGGAGCTGATCCAAGGGAAAGAAAGGAAAGTCTATGGAGAGGCTTGAGTTCCAGAACTAGTGGAGGTCTGTGAGTGCCAGTGGGTTTTCAGCTCTCCAACAAAAGCTCAGCCCTGAAATCCTTTCAGAATCTAGACAGGGCAGTAGGCTGCTGTTTGTTGGCATGACACTTTGGGTAATAGCAGTCCCTTCTTCCTAAGCATGTGGTTTTTACAGCCTGAGAAACATCTGCTAATCATGCGTGCACTTGTTTTCCTCATGGAACAGTACGATAACATGAAGTTGAGTGTGTGATATGAGTTGTCAGCAGCTGTGTACCTCATGTCTTCCAATCTAAACACAGCAGAGAGTGAATAGCTTTGGGAGTATATCCATCTACTGAAGAACCACTCAAGAGTTTTCCCTCAAAGATTCTATTAATAGTAGTTTTGATATATTTTATGTTGAAAAGCATATGACATGAAAAAGTCCCCATGAGCTAAGGAAATACTAAGGGAAGACAGAAAGGATGAGTTTGTCCTCCGAGGTTGCTATAATGGGACCAGGTCAAGGGAGCAGTGCCATGAGTGCTGTTTGGCAGAAGCCAAGATGGATATATTTGCTTTTCTGAACCAAGGTAACAGAAGGATTCAACCAAAGTCATTTCCTTTTGGGAAATTTTCCTTCTTTCCACTTCACAAATCCTGTGGAACAGAGGCTTCACCATAAGTTGGCTTTGCAGTAGTGGAGGGAAAGAATGTCCTAGCATTACCTGACTGAAATTTTGAGTCATTACAAAGATGAAGAGAACACACATGGCCTCTAGGAACTGAGCAGTGAAGAAGTATTTTTAAAAATAGTTTGGAGCCTTATTAGGCAGAAGGTGCTCTTTTCTCCACGTTATATGATGGTTTTGTTTTCTTTGGCAGTCAAAGAAAGAAAGAAAAAAGCCAAACACAACATAATTTGGGGAGGGTGGCTATACGTTTACTATGGTTGTTCAAGTAGTGCTAGTAGGAAATTAGAGGTATTCAGATTCCATTGGTGGAAATCCAGTGAATAATGACTTATTTAGAATGTCCACAGTAACATCATTGTAAAACTTGAAGGTATGGATACTAAATACTCAGATGACCAGCTTGCAATCATCACCTTAGCCAGTAGCACTTACAGAACTCCAGAGAAGGCTGCCCAACCTCCACAGGCTGAGCCCAAGGTGAGGCCTTCCCCCTGTGCACAGGGGTAAGAGCTGCTCCTATCAGTTTCAGGCCTGAAGATTCACTCTGTCCTCCCTGAGATCAGTGCTTTGGTGCCAGCTGTGGAGGGTGGCACTCAGGGTTTGGATCCTGTGCTGACCTGCTCAGGCAGATAGACCCTGGATCTGGATCTGAGTCCCTCCTCAGGATCAACTACAATGGACATGAGCAAAGGTCTGTTTCCTCTCTGTGGACTTGTCCTTTTATGGGTGTTTTTAATCTATATGTCTAAGCCCAGCAGATTATGTTAGCCAAGATGGACTTAATTCAAGAAAAAATAGTGGATAAGGGGAAGGGTGCAGGGGTGAAGAATTGGCTCAGGGGTTATGGCACTTCCCTGGCATGCACAAGGACCTGGGTTCAAACCCCAGCACCACATACACAACTAAGTGCCGGAGCAATGAAAATTAGACAAAAAACTAAATAAAAATTTGATCCCCCCTCTCATCAAACTACCCCTGTATCTTAAAAAAAAAAGTGTGCTCTCCACAGAAGTTCCTTAGCTGTGTCTTTAAAAAGTGGAAAAATTGCTCCTCTCTGACATAGATAACTTTGGGACCTTAGTGAAATTCAACAAAGGGCATTAAAAGAAACCATAAAGACACCAAAAGTGAAATTTTTTGATCATATAAGAAGTAATACCTTAGAAGTGTTCCAGACTGTGATCACAGGGACAAAGTGAGGAAAATGCAATAGAAAAATTTATTGTCTTGGAAGAAGCTGTGAAATAGAGAGGGAGGCTGATCTTATTGGACCCACAGTCCATGGGGAAGTTGTTGATTGAAGCAACCAGCCTTGCTTGCCCGTAGGCATAAAACCAGGGGCATTTAGTATCACCAATGTGGGAAGTTGCCAGCCCACCCAGCAGTTGCCTGTTGTGGACTCCAGAATGTGCCTGCACAAGTATGCCTCAAACAGGCATAGAGGTTTGTGCTTCTGTCATCCAGGCTCCAGATTCCAAGGAGAGCTTTTTTCTTGTTGGCACATATCACAGCTGTTGAGAAGATGTCAATAATGGCCAGGGAGAAGCATCTGCACTCTGGGGCTCATCCTGGGCCATCTGTATCCATAGCTATACATGTGTGATCTATGGAAGGTTAGACTGCATGTTCTCAGTGGAATTTACTGGAGGCTCTGAGACCCAGTTATAAAGCAGTGGTCTGCAAGTTCCCAGAAACAAGGGATCTGGATCCATTCTCTAATATCCACCAACATACAGCGATCAGCCGAGTGTAAACCCCAACCACTGCATCTTCCAGTTTAGAACTCCGCACCAGCAACCAAATGGCTTGTCGGCAGTCACCAGTCTATTCTGTCCTATGTTATGGGAAGATCAGAGGTACTACTTTGGTTCCTGACAAAATGGCTGGCTGATAGGCAAGGAACAGACAGGTATTGGTGCATTGATTCAGCTTGTGACGCAAGGGTTGAAATGCCTACAAAGCAAGAAAATCCACCTCTGCCATCTGTTTTAACCACCTCAGCAGAAACAATACCTTTATTTCTCATTAAGAATTTTAATCTTTTTTCCTGTATTACTCCTCCTACTTATTAGTCTTTTTCAATTTTATTTTATTTTTCTTTTTTGGAGGTGAAAATTTATTTTGGGCCTCACTGTTTCAGAAGTCTCAGTCCATAGACTACTAAGATCTATTGCTCTGGGCCCATAGTAAGATAGAACACTGTGGCAGAAGGTAAGGAAGAACATCATGGGAGAAGGGTATGTCAAAGAAAAATAGTTCAGGATATGATTTCAGGAAGCAGAAGGAGAGACTACTCCACTTGTAGGGACAAAATATGTAAGCCAAAGGCACACCTCCATTGACCCACTTCCTCCAGCCACATCCCCACCTGTGCTCAATTACCACCCAGTTAATGCCTATCGGGGGATAAATTCTCATAGCCTAATCAGTTAATCCACCTCTAAACTTTCTTGCATTGTCTCACACATGACCTCTTGGAAGACACCTAGCATCCAAACTATAAGAGAAGGTGTTAAAATTATTGGGCTTTTATAAGTGAACACTGCTGCTTCCAATGTAAAGGCAGAAGCAGAGCTGTGATAGAGAATTCTGAGAATAGCTAGGTATAACAGAAAATGGAAAAGCAAGATAAATGAATGGATGCATTCAAGTCCTCAGATTTTGCTAAAGTAAACTCGTTGAAGAGACTGGTAATCACCATTACTTAAGGAGGTAGGTATAGTGGTGGAGACTGATCCATTGAACAATATTAAGTTTTTTTAAAGAATAAAATCATTATATGTATTAATGATGGGCACAGGGCAGGATATAAGGTTCTAATTAGCTGTGTGGCTTGCACAGGTAACTCACCCCTCAAGACTGCAAAATCTTTCAGTGGTTTAATCTATTGCTGATATTTTCCATTGCATTTTTTTATTTGGTTTACTGATTTCTTTATTTCAATGATTTCCATTTGAATCTTTTTCAGGATTTCTCTCTTTATTGACATGGTCTTTCACTTCCTGTATTTCCTCTCTATGTTCCTTCCTTCATCCTTTAGCTCATAGAATAGATTAAGTATAAATTTTCTGAATTCCCTCTCTGACATTCCTTCCTCTGTGCTGTCACTGATGTCTGTTGTTGAGGGATTATGAGTAGTTTTCGCTGCTTGGTCCCCTTGGTTTTTTCATGTTGTTTGCACATCTACTCATCTTTCAGTATTGTTAAGTTTTCTTCTTTCAAGCAAGGGCTTACTTTGTGAGCTTTTCTCCTTAGGGACCCTGGGTTGGGTGGATTTCTGGGAACTAGTATTTTAATTCAAAGTGTGACCTCTGCTGACCCCAATATCAGTCCCTCTTTAACAGAAGATATTGAGACCTATTTGCTATACTCTCTTCTAAGCCAACTCCAGCTCTCTTCAATCTTGTGAGAAGTTTTTTTTAAACAATTGTTCTTTTCAGTTTCTCAATTTTAGTGAAATAGCTATAATAAAAATTCTGAAACAGATTAAATGGTTAGTAAATTAATTAGTAATCTTATTATTACCTTAAATGGGTATTAGAAAGAAGATTGGGTACGTAGGAGAGATTAAGTAAAGAGCAGGCAGAAAGAGAGGAGTTAAGACAATGAGAGAAGGAGAGATCCTAAGATGAGTTAATTTGCACCAAGGTAAAAAGGAAAAAGAGAGGGGGATGGAGAAAGAATCTAATGTGGTTGAATTTACATCCAAATAAATGGAGGTAAAGAGGAGTGTTAGGGGGTGGGTTGCACCAAATTGAGGCTGGTACCCTACACTTTCCTCTGGCAGGTTGCACAGTTCTATATCTGCTTCTCTTTGATTTGGTGCTAATGCTGGTTTCAGTCCCAGGCCTCTGGTGGTGACTTTCTCTTCTGCTAGGGGTCAGTAAATGGAACAGTCGTCTCCTGGTTGGAGGAACTGTGGTCTTTGTCTCAGTCCAGTGTGTGCACAGGTGTTAGCTGCGGAGAACTTGTTAATTATTCCCTAATCAGAGTGAAGTTGGCCATTGTGTCCAATGGGTAAGTGGAGATTTATGCTACAGAGGGGCAGATCAAATGTCTGCTAGGTGGGACTTTGTGTTCTTTGGCATTTTCCTTGGAAATGAGTGCCCTCAGCTGACTCTGTCCCTTAATAGGCAGAGCAGGGAGGGTGGAGGGAGAACACTTCAACAAGCTACCTCATTAGTGTTCTCTGTAGAAATTCTCTCCAACTCAGTTTCTAATTGGGTACTCTGCTCTGAGTGCCTTGGCACTTTCCTGGGAGCTAAGCACTGTGCCACAGCCAACCAGTTATGTCTCTATGTTTGTGAAGCAAACTGTGGAACATGGAAGTGAGCCTCAGCAATCCGCTGGCTGATAGTGGTTTCTGTGGAAAATCTCTCTAGATCAATTCCCAACAGGGATTTTATTCTTAGTGACTTGGCAGATTTCTGGGATCTGAATGCCACTCCACTGCCACCAGCCAACTCTGTCCCTTTGTTTCCAGAGCACATGGTAGGGGGTTTCATCAATGCACTGCCACTGACAGTTGTCATTGTAGAAATTGTCAAAATTCTCTAGTAGTTCATTCCCAAGAGGGTACTTTGCAAGTGTTGGGACATGAGAATGTTCTGATCGTTACTGCATAATTCAGTGAGGTGGCTGGAGGAGCCACTGTAAAATGACTGTAGGGCCAACCCAGCCCTTACTTCAGGACTTGGCTTGAATGTGGTCTCAGTGTTTCTCACGTAAAAATTATACCACTTTTACTATAACATTTTAGTTTATGAGTGTGCCTCTGACCATTTCCTCACCTGTGGGAGTTCAGGCAAGTGCTTTATATCTGTCCAGCATTTCTTTCTGCCACACCCCTGCAACACTCTTTCACTAATCCTAGATCAGAGGTTAGGGCACTTTCAGTTCATTTTCTGAAGCAGTGGTCCCACCAAGTCTCCTTAGGTCTCAGTCAGAAGGGTAGAGTCTTATAACAACTTTTTATTTTTGTTTGCTGCCTCTGCACTTTGCAGTGATATGCTATTTCTTTCCAGTCCTGCAGAGACCAGAAAATCACTGCTTATCT
Source organism: Aplodontia rufa (assembly GCA_004027875.1). Lineage (NCBI taxonomy): Eukaryota > Metazoa > Chordata > Mammalia > Rodentia > Aplodontiidae > Aplodontia > Aplodontia rufa. Next base: position 22,588 of record PVKS010014200.1, on the reverse strand, counting down.
TGATTCCACCATGCTCCTGAGTCTTGGTGTGTTTTTAATGCAATTTTCTAAAACTTTACAAAGAATTTTCTCATCTATGTTCCTTAGGGATATTGGTCTGTAGTTTTCCTTTTTAATATGTTTTTGTTGGGGTTTGGTATCAGAATTATTGTTGCCTCATAAAAAGTGTTTGGGAGAGTTCCCTCCTTTTTAATTTCTTGGAATAGCTAAATATGGAGAGGTGTCAATTCCTCCTCATGGGTGTGGTAAAACTCAGTGGGAAATCTATCAATAGTGAGGTTTTCTTCTATGGAAGACTTGTAAATGCCATATGGGTGTCAGTTATTGGACTGTTTAAGATTTCAGTATCATCCTGTGTCATTTTGGGGATGTTATATGTGTCTAGAAATTTGTACATGTCTTCCAGATTATCTGATAGAAAGGCATATAGTTTTTCAAAAGAGGTTCTGATATTACTTTGGATTTCTGTGGGGTCAGTGGTGATCACTCCCTTTTAGTTGGTGATTTTGTGGATTTCCACCATTTCATTCCTTCTTTTGATGAGAGTGGCTAGGGGTCTGTCAATTTTATTTATGTTGTTGAATAACCTTCTCTTAGTTTCATGGATACATTTTATTTATTTTTATTCTTGATTTTGTTCTTTTCAGCTCTGATCTTGAATTCCTGCCTTCAGTTGGGTTTTGGGTTAGGTTGTTCATCCTTTTTGGGGGGATATGAGATGAATCATAAGCTTATTTATTCATGTTCTCTCTTGCTTTTTAATTTAGGCACTCAGTGCTATGAATTTGCCCTTTAAGAATGTTAGGAGAGCATGAATGCTCTCCTAGAGGTTTTGATATGTTGTGTCTTCATTCTCTTTTCCTTCCAGGAATTTCTAAATTTCCACTCTCATATCTTCTGGGATCCATTATCCATTTAATAAGGTATTGTTCAATCTCCATGTATATATGTATTTTCTGTTATAATTTTTTATGTTAATTACATATGCCTCATGGAATTATGGTCTGATGGGATACATGGAATAATTTCTAATTTTTTTATATTTGCTGAGACTTCCTTTGTGAATTAGAATATGATCTACTTTGGAGAAGGATCCATGTGCTGCTGAGAAGAATGTATACTCAGCCAATTTGGGGTGTAATATTTAATAAATGTGTGTTAAGTCCATTTGATTTGTGGAGTTGTTTAGGCTGAAGATATCTCTCTCGTGGGAGTATTGGTGTTTGATCATAGAGATTTATTTTGGTTATATCTTCTTGCTGTGTAGTTCTGTTTACTGTAACATAGTAGCCTCTTTATCTCTTCTGTAATCTACTTGGTCAGATATCAGGATTGTGACACTAGCTTGCTTTCTTTGGCCATAAGCCAGGTAGAAATTTTTTTGTATCTTTTTACCCTCAATCTGTGGATGTCTTTGGTTGTAAGATGTGTCTCCTGTTTCTGTAAGTAGCATATGGTTGGGTTTTGTACTTTGATCCAATCTGTTAGTCTGTGTCTTTTCCTTGGTGCATTTAGACCATTCACATTTAGTGATAGGATAGCTACTTGGATGTGGTTCATAGTAATCATGTTTTGTTGGTTCTGTGCTGTCATATTATTCTTTGATAGTGTGTACTTTTATTTCCTCTCTTTGTGGGTTTTGGGGGTTCTTTGCTTATTTTCTATCTGGAGTTTATCTTTGAGAATTATTTGTTGTGCTGCTTTGCTGTTCAGGGATGCTCTAAGTTTAAACTTATGATGAACTGTTCTGATTTCCCTTGTGAATTTGAAGCTCAGTTTTGCTAGATATAACATTCTTGGTTGCATGTTGTACTCATCCAGGGATTGAAATATCTCCTTCCAGGATCTTCTTGCTTCCAGGATCTGAGCTGAAAACTCAAAAATGATCCTTACTGGTTTGCCTATGGATGTGATTTGGAATTTCTGTTATAGCTTTTTATTGTTTGTTATGTTTTGTTTTTCTGGGTTTTTTTTTGTGACTGCCTTATTTTATTAGCATAATGTCCTCAAGGTTCATCCAGGGTATAGCATGTGAAATGATTTCCTTCCATTTTAAAATTTTTTATTTAATGCATTATAATTGTACATAATGATGGGATCTGTTGTCACATATTCCTACATGCACACAGTAAAGAAATATAATTTGGTCAATATCCCCACCCCGCCATACCGCTCTACCTCCCTCCCCCCATTCTCCGATCCCTTGCCTGTCTTCTGGGTCCTATATTTATATATATAAAAAAGGACAGTATAAGTAAAGTGTCATAATTCTTATACCTATGAAGAACATTTATATACATGATTACTTTATGTACAGTGACATACTTATAAATGCTTGGAATGTACTTTGCTTTATCTCAGGTCCAACCTTTCCACTTGTCCTCCCTTCCTATCATCCCTTGTTATTCTCTGATATATATTGGCAATAGGATTAAGCATTTACATTTTTTAAAGTCATGCAGTATAGCTTGTTCAAATACTTTATGCACTATCTTACAACTGTGTCTCATAAATATTAACAAATTTCATTTTTGTTCTATAGTTCTAATCCATGAGTTTATCTACCTTTCGCCCAAGACTGGGTTCGGCTCCAACCACCATAAATAAGGGAAAACATTTGGCCCTTGACTCTCTGGGTTTGGCTAACTTTGCTCAGCATGATTTCTTCCACTGCCATCCATTTACCTCCAATTGATGCAATATCATTGTTTCTAATAGCTGAGTAAAACTCCATTGCATATATATACCAGAGCTTTTGGATCCATTCATCCCATGAGGGGAATCTGTGTTGATTCCATAATTTAGCTATTGTAAATTGAGCTGCTATGAAAGTGGATTTTGCTGTGTTGCAGTAATGTGCTGATTCTTACTCTTCTGGGAAAATATCCAGAGGAGGGATAGCTGGATCATATAGTGGATCCAACCCTAATTTTTTTACGGAATCTCTACACTGATTTTCTGAGTGGCTGTACCAGTTTGCAATTCCACCACCAGTTTGCTAGTGTTCCTATCTCCTCACAACCCCTCCAGCTCTTGTTATTGTTTGTATTCTTCATCTTTGCCAGTCTGACTGGAGTGAGGTGAAATCTTAAGGTAGTTTTGATTTGCATTTCTCTGATTACCAGTGATTTAGAACACTTTCTCATGTATTTATTGGCTTGCTCAATTTCCTCTGTTGAGAAATTTCTGTGTAGTGCTCTGGACCATTAATTGTTTGGATTGTTTGTGTTTTTGTTATTGAGTTTTATGACTTCTATGTTTATTTTGGATATTAGTCTCCTGTCAGAGGGATCACAGAACATGATTTTCTCCCATTCTGTAGGTTGTCTCTTGACTGTTTTGACTATTTCCTTGACTGTGCAGAAACACTTTAGTTTAATGGCATCCTGCTCATTGATTTCAGACTATAATTCTTTCATTCTAGGAGTCTAATTGGGAAGTCATTGGCAACTCTGATATGCTGGAGTGTTAATCCTAATTTTTCTTCTAGCAGTTGTATGGTAGCTGGTTTAATTTCTAATTCCTTGATCCATTTAGATTTGATTTTATGCAAGGTAAGAGATAAAGATCTAATTTTCCTTTCCTGAAATTGATTGTCCAGTTTGTCCAGCACCATCTGTTGAATAGGTTGTCTCTCCTCTATGTTACAGTTTGACCCCCTTTGTCAAAGATCAGATCTTTAAAGATTTGTCAGTTTTTCTCAGTGTTCTGTTCTATTACATTGATTTCATTCTTATTTTGATGCAAGTACAATGCTGTTTTAGTACTACAGCTCTATACTATAATTTTAGATCTGGTATTGCTAAGCCACCTTTTTCACATTTCTTGCTTAGTAGTGTTTGGCTATTCTGGGTTTCTTGTTGTTCCAAATGAATTTGAAAATTGCTTTCTTTATGTCTATAAAGAATGATGTTGGAATCCTGATGAGATTGCATTGGATCTGCATAGTGGTTTTGGTGGAATGGCCATTTTAATTATATTAATTCTGCCTAAGCAAGAGCATGGCACATCTTTCCATCTTCTCAGGCCTTCTGCAATTTCTGTTTTCATTGTTCGATAATTTTCCTGGTAAAGATCTTTTACTTCTCTTGTTAGATTAATTCCCAAGTATTTTATTCTTTTAGAGTATATTGTGAATGGTACCAATTTCCTGATTTCTTCTTCTGCCTTTATATTGTAGATGTATAGGAAAGCTAATGACTTATGGGTGTTGATCTTGTAGCCTGCTACTTTGCCAAATCTGTTTATTAGATCTAGTAGTTTTCTGATGGAGTTTTTTGGATCTTCAAATTATAGGATCATGTCATCAGCAAAAAGGTATAGTTTCATTTCCTCTTTTCCTAATCTTATGCCTTTGATTTCCTTCTCTTGTCTGATTGCTCCAGCCAGGTTCTCAAGGACTATATTGAATAAAAATGGTGAAAGTGGACAGCTTGCTCTTATTCCTAGTTTAGGGGAAATGCTTTCTACCTTTCTCCATTTAGTATTATACTAGCTGAGGGTTTGGCAAATATGCCCTTCACAAAGTAAGATAAGTTTGTTTGATCCCTATTTTCTCTAGAGTTTTGATCATAAATTTGTGCTGAATTTTATTGAAGGCCTTTTCTGCATCTATTGAAATGATCATATCATTTTTGTCCTTAATTCTGTTTAAGTGACAAATCACATTTATTGATTTGTGTATGTTGAACCATCCCTGCATACCTGGAATGAATCCCACTTGACCATGATGAATTATCTTCTTGATGTGTTTTTGAAAGCAGTTTGCAAAAATTTTATTTAGAATTATTGTGTTTATGTTCATGAGGGATGTTGGTCTGTGGCTTTCTGGGGTTTTTTTATGTGTCTTTGTTAGGTTTTGGTATCAGAGTTATGGTGTTTCATACAAAAGTGTTTGGGAGCGTTCTCTATTTTTCAATTTCTTGGAATAGCTTGATAAGAAGAAGCATTAGCTCTTCTTCAAAGGTGTGGTAAAACTCAGCAGGGAATCCATCAAGTCCTGGGCTTCTTTGAAGACTTTCAATTGCTGTATGGATTTCAGTGCCTGTTATTGGGATGTTTAGGATTTTAATTTCATCCTATATCAATTTGGTGATGTTGTATATGTCTAGAAATTTGTCCATGTCCTCCAGATTATCAGATTTAGAGGAATATAGGTTTTCAAAATATGTTCTGATAATCTGTTTGATTTCAATGTGGTCAGTGGTCATCACTCCATTTTCATTGGTGATTTTGTTGATTTGTTTTGGTTCTCTTCTTTTAGTTAAATTAGCTAGAGGACTGTCAATTTTATTTATTTATTTTTGAAGAAGAAGTTCTTTGTTTCATTTATTCTTTTTATTGCTTTTTTGTTCTCAATTTCATTGATTTCAGATTTAATCTTGGTTATTTCCTGTCTTCTGCTGGCTTTGGGATTAGATTGTTCATCCTTTTGTAGAGAATTAATGTGGGGCATAAATTTATTTGTTAGTGATCTCTCCTGATTTTTAATGTAGGCACTCAGAGCTATAAATTTTCCCCTTAAGAATGCTTTCATGGTGTTACAGAGGTTTCAGTATGTTGTGTCTTCATTCTCATTCTCTTCCATGAATTCCTTAATTTCTTTTCTCATGTATTTTTGGATCCATTCTTCATTTAATAAGCTGTTATTCAATCTCCATGTATATGCGTGTTTTCTGTGATGATTTTTGCTATTAATTGCTAGGGTCATGGTATCATGTTCTGATAGGATACATGGAATAATTTCTACATTTTTATATTTGCTGATATTTCCTTTGTGACCTAGAATATGATACACTTTGGAGAAGGATGCACGTGCTGCTGAGAAGAAGGTATACTCTGCCAATTTGGGGTGGAATATTCTGTAGATATCTGTTAAGTTTGTTTGATTCATTTTGTTCCTTAGCCTGGAGTTCTCTTTACTTTTTTTTTTTGCTTTAATGATCTGTCTATTGGTGATAGAGGTGTATTAAAATCTCCCAGTACTATATGTTGAGATCCACAAGTGGTTTATATCTTGGAGTAATTTTCCCACATAGTTGGGAACATTGGTCTTTGCAGAGTATATATTTACTATGATTATATCTTCATGTGTATTGTTTCCTTTACTAGGATGTAGTGATCTTCTTTATCTCTTCTTATTAATTTATGTTTGAAATCCACTTTGTTGAATATAAGAATTGCAGTTCCAGCTTGCTTTCTTGGGCCATATGCCTGGTAGATTTTTTTCTGTTCATTCACCCTCAATCTGTGGATGTCATTGGTTGTAAGGTGGGTTTCCTGTAAGCAGCATATTGTTGGATTTTGGCTTTTGATCCAATCTGCTAGTCTATGTCTTTTGATTGGTGCATGAGACCATACCCATCAGTGTTAGAATAGTTATGTGGTTGTGGTTCACTCTCACTGTGTTTTATTAGTAAGTTCTGTGCTGTCTTGGTTGTCAATTGATAGCATACACCTTTATTGAATTTCCTCTGTCTGTGAGTGTTGAGGAATGTTTCCTGTTCTTCTATCTGGAGTTCATCTTTCAGGATTCTTTGTAATGCTTGTTTTCCATTTACGAATGCTGCAAGTTTAATCTTATCATGAAATGTTCTTATTTCTCCATCAGTTTTGAAGCTGAGTTTTGCTGGATGTAGTATTCTGGGCTGCATGTTGTGTTCATTCAGATGTTGAAAAATATCCTTCCATGATCTTCTTGCTTCCAAAGTCTGAGCTGAAAAATCAACCGTGATTCTTATTGGTTTACCTCTGAATGTGGTTTGGCGTTTCTCCTTTGCAGCTTTCAATATTCTTTCCTTGATTTTCCTGTTGTACATTTTGAATATGATGTATCTTGGTGAGCTTCTCATTTGATTATGCCTACTAGGTGTCCTATAAGCTTCCTATATTAGCATATCTGACTCTATTTTTATATGGGAAAATTTTTTCTTTTATGATTTCATGCAGAATGTTCCTTATCCCATTTGTTTTTTTTCAATTTCATCTTGTATTCCAGTTACTCTTACATTGTTTCTTCTCATTTCATCCCAGACAATTTTAAAAATTGTGTTCGTGTATGTAGGTTTTCTTCTTTTTTGTCATCCATGCACTCAAGCTTGCTCAGCCTGTTCTTGTTGTCAGAAGTTCTTTCTTCAAGAGCTGGGGTTCTGTTTTCTTTAGAAGTTAGTCTATTATTAAATTCTTCCACAGTTCCTCTCATGTCATTGACTGCAGATTTTAGCCATTTTACTTCCTTTTTCAGACTATCTCCTTGATAATAGAATTTTTCATCTCTTGAGTTTTCTCACTTAGTCCCTTCATTATGTCTTATTTCATGTCATTGTTTCTTTTAGTAATCAAATCATTGATGATTTTGCAAGGTTTTTCATCTCAGTCCCTATCCATGGCACCCATTTTAGGGGAGTTTTGGTTTTGAGGCAACCCTTTCCTATTTTGACTATTCATTTTTGAAGAGCTTCTTCTGGATATCTAAATTGAGATTTCCTGTGTGGAGGGTAGGGTTTTCTTGTGTGCCTGCCAGGCCAGGAGGAGAAGTGGCCTGGGTCAAGGCCCATGTGGGGATGGTCCTCCAGTCAGTCCTGGGCATGTGCTGGTGCCGGATCAGAATAGGCCTGGGTCTTCCTTCAGCTGGGCAGGGGCTGCTTAATATGGCAGAACTACCTGGGCGTGTGCTGGGCACCTGATACCTGGGATGAAAAGAAGCCTGGACTTTCTTGTGGGGATTCAGTTAGGAGGCGCAGGTCAAGGTGCTGTTCTTCTGTTCTGGACAGGGGTCTTACCAGTGGTGTCCTGAGCACTTGTTTCCTGTCTGCCAGGACCTAAAGAGGCCCAGACTATGCACAAGGTTTTGAGTAGGCAAGTACTTCTACCAACATGGAGGATCTTCCTCTGGTAGGTCCCAGGTAGGGGGTTGCTGGGGCCAAAAGAGGCCCAGAGGCATATGGGATGCTGAGGAAGTGGGGGCTGCTCTGGACGGGGATTATCTTCATCCAGTAGGATCCAGGCGTGGGCTGTTCTGATGGGGTTCTAATAATGGAGTCTGAAAGCATGCTTGCTAGGATCAAAAGAGGCCTGGAGGCATGAGGGCTGCTGAGGTGTCAGAAGATGCTCCAAATATGGAAGATCTTCACCTGGTAGATCCTGGGCATGGGCTGCTCCTACTGCTAAAATGGGGACCTCCTAGTGGTGTCTGATCTTGTGCCTGCTGGGCCCAAAAGAGGCTTTTAATATGATTTCCTGTTAAAAGTTTTGATTAGGCTTATTGGGTGTCCTATACATTTCCTGGATGAGCATATCTGACTCTATTCTAATATGGAAAACAATTTTTTTGTTTAACTATTTCATTGAGAATGTTCTTTATGCTGTTATTTGTGTTTTAAGTTCTTCTTGTATCCCAATTACTCTTATGTTGTTTCATCTGCTTTTATTCCAGACATTTTGAAAATTCTGCTCATGGTCTGTGAGGTTTTTTTTTTTTTTTCTTTTTCTTTTTTGTCATCCATACACTCAAATTTACTCAGGCTATCATCACTGTCAGAAGTTTTTTCTCAAGAGCAAGTTTTTTCTTCTACTTTCTATAGAAGTTATTCTATCATCAGATTCTTCCATCTGTCTTCTGATGTGTTTGATTTAAGATTTTAGGTCCACTAATTCCTTTTTCAGTATGTCTATTTCTTTGATAATAGAGTTTTTCATCTTTTGAGTTTTCTCACTTAGTCCTTTCATTAAATCTTTTAATTAATTGTCCCTTTTACTAATAAGATCATTGATAATTTTTTCTAGGGTTTTTATCCTGCTCCCTTTCTGTGTGTTCTTTGGAAGGGAGTTGTGAATGTTATGTGAACCTTTTCTAGTTTGATTCCTCATTTTTGATGAACTTCTTCTGGATCTTTGAACTGAGGTTCCGTGTGGGGAAGCAAGGCAGACCTCAAGGTGCTTGTTCTTTGCAGGTCAAAAGATCAGGTGAGTCATCACCCCTCTGATGATCACCTTCTTCCAGAAAACTGCTTTTGCCTGGAACCTCATTTTGCTGCAAATTTTAGATCTAGGATCCAGGGAATAATTTTGATTATGTTGATGGTGCAAGGATTCCTGCTGGATTGTTGAAATGTGGCAGTATTAAGGGCATGTTACTGGGTCCTAGAATCTTTGTGGTGTGTGATGTGCTGGAATTGGCCTGCTGGGATCCTTGGCAGCAGAGGTTGGACCAATATATCTGAACCTGGTGGGTATGTGCTGTGTCTGGGTACCTCCATGAGTGGACCTTGAGGGTGGATGTCCTGGGTATGGCTGCTGACCAGGGACCAGAGGCTGGGGGCTCACAGAGCCTGAGGGCTTAAGTGGCATCTGGGTTTGGAGGGTCAGCTCTTCTTGGCAGTGTCCTTAGGAGTGGATGTCCTTGTTACCATTCCAGCTCAAGACCAGAGACCTGGGGGCCCATGTGGCCTGGAGATCTAAACCATGGCAGAGCTTGGCAGATTCTCTTTTTTAATTTTAATTCTTAATTTGTTTTCAAATTTATTTCATTTTGTTTTATTATTTTTTTTACTTTTTTGTATTCTGCATGAATTTTTGCATATGTGTTAGGGTATTTGGATGTGTGGGTTTGTGTGTTCCAACTATGCAGATCAGTTAAAAAATATATATATATTATATATAATGTTGCTCACATTTTAATTATGTTTTTCATTTATTAATTGTTTAACCATGGTTTGATGTAGATGGGGTAAAATTTTATGTAGATTTGAATTTTCTTGTTTATATCTTTTATTTTGTTCAACTTATTGATCCTCCTTCTTTTCCTTCACTAATTGAATCTCCTCTCCCTGCTTCCTATTTTCATTATTTTATTTATTTATTTATTTAATTTTTCTTTGTTTATACCTGTTATCTACTACCTCTCTTATGTTCATTTTTAAGTACTTCAAACATTCATAAGCCTTCCTACCCTATGTATTACCCCTATTCAACAGAATTAAAGTTTATGTAATTCTTACTCCATTCATATTGTTGTGCTTATTAATAGAGTGGGTAACATGATGGACACCTATTATTTCATGCCTTATCTAGTTCATAGTTACCTATTTTTGGTGCTGTTGTTAAATTCTTATCCCATCATTACTATAGAGGTCATCATTAGTGTTATAAATGTCAAAGTATACATTGAATACTTACTTAAAGCTCTATATCTGTTGTTAACATTAGTGTAATTCCTGGCTCCCTGCTTCCTCTAAGATGGACTGAAAAGGGATTTTTATGCCTCACATTCATGTGGTAGAAATGCTACTGCTGAATATTACTCACAATTCAGCCAAGTAGAAGTGAACCTTTTTTAAAACACAGTATAGTTCCATTCAAACTTCAGTGGTACTTCAACACAGAGGAACAGCAAGATGACAACCTCAAAACAACTATTCCCTAAGAACTGAAAACCAGAGAAGTATGCCAGGTCCTCCTCCTGGGCATCCATTCATACATCAAAAACAGAGATATGCCCCAGAAAAAAAAAGATAATCATGCCCAAAGGACACACATATAAAAGAGGAAGAGTAATTCATTTCAGTTGATGTGCAGTTCTAAGATCTCTGAGAGCATGAGGAAAAAGGCAAACAAATTTCTCCTCAAAATCCATCAACAAAGGAACCCACAGACATGGAAGTGGGTGAAATTCCAGAGGAAGACTTCAAAATGCTGAACATAAAAATATTCACTGAAGTAAAATCAAGTCTAATGAGGGGCTGGAATGGTGGCTCAGCACTTGGAGCATTTGCCTGGCATGCACAAGGACCCTGGTTTCAAACCCCAACACCACATATACAACTAAGCGTTAGAGAAACACAGGCCAGCTGAAAACAAATAAAATGATTCTCTTTCTCTCTCTCTCTTTCTCTCTATCCCTCTGTTAAAAAGAAAAGATTTTCTAATAAGTAAATTTAAAGAACAAATACAGGAGATGAAAGACCATTTAAATAAAGAAAAAGAATTCTCAAAAATATATTGCACATGGGAACCCCAAAACAAAGCAAATAACTTCAAAAGAGATGAAAATCACTAGCAGAGCAACCAATGAAGTGAAAATTAAGACAGAATTAAATATAACAAATAAGCCATAATGATAGGGAACCACTAGCCCCTATTTACAATAATACTGAATGTAAATATTCTAAACTTCCTTGTTAAAAGTCATGGATTAGCAGAATGGATTAAAAACAAAATCCAATTATATCCTGTCTGCAAGAGACTCATATCACAGGCAAAACTGATAATAAAAGGATGAAAAAAAGTACTCCATGTTAATTGAGTCCAAAAAGAAGCATAAGTAGCTGTTCTTGTAGCTGACAAAGATTGTAGATTTCAAGCAAAAATTAATCAGAAGAAACAAAGAAGGCAAATGTATACTGGTAAAGGGAAAAAATCAATAAGAAGACATAATGATAGTAATTATTTATGGCCCAAATGTTGATTCACCCAATTATATAAAAAAATACAGGGCTGTAGCAGTGGCTCAGTGGTTATGATGCTTGCCTGGCATGAATGAGTCAGTGAGGTCAAACCCAAGCACCACGAACACAATGAAGTCTCAAAGCAACATGGACCACATGAAAACCTAAGTGGAACTGATTCTTTCTCTCTCACTGTCCTGCTCTCTTAAAAAAAGCTATTTATAAACATTAAATCCCAGGTAGATCTCAATATAATAAAAATGGGTGATTTCAATATAGCCTTATCAGTAATAGACAAGTTATTGAATTATAAAATCATTATAGATGTTTCTGACCTAAATAATATTATAAACCAAATGAACATTATAGACATCTATAGCATATTTTATCCCTAAACAGGTGAACTTAATTTCTTGTCAGCAGCTTATGGAACCTTTTCTAAAATAGAGCATATTCTACATAACAAAGTAAATATTAGTAAAGATGAAATATTCAATACAATCCTGCATATCCTATCAGACCATAATGAAATTAAACTGGAAATTAATAGTTAAACCATTAAAATTAGAGATACTGAGATACATAAAAACTCAGAGATTGACCAATACTCTTTAAAGGAAGAAAGGATCATAGAAGAAATGAGAAAAGAAATAAAATATTTCTTAGAAACAAAGGAAAAGAGAGATATAACATATCAACACCTCTGGGACAGTATGAAAGCAATTCTAAGTATAAAATTTAGAGCATTGAGTTCATTCATTTAAAAACAGAGATCCAAAATAAAATAAGCTTATGTTCCACTTCAAACTTTCAGAAGAACAAACTAATTCCTAAGTCAGTAGATGACAAGAAATAATAAAGATCAGAGCTGATGTTAATACGATTGAGAATAAAAGTCAATGCACAGGATCAATGCAATGAAGAGTAGATTCTTCGAAAAGATAAATAAGATCTACGTACCCTAAGGCAAACTAACCCAATGAAGAGAGAATACCCAAATAAACAAACTTAGAGGTGAGAAAGGAGATATCGCTATAGATACTTCTTGAATCCTGGGGATCATTAGAAACCATTTTGTCCAAACTGAACCAGAAAAACCTGAAGAGACCAATATCAAGTAGTGAACTTGAAGCAGCAATAAAAAAATCTTGCAACAACAACAATAAAAAAAAGCCCATGACCAGATGGATTTTCAGTTGAGTTCTACCAGACATTAGAGAAGTAACACCAATTTTGCTTACATTTGTCCATGGACTTTAAAGAGAGGAAACACTCATAATACATCATATGACATCAATATAATTCTGATACCAAAAGCAGACCATGACACATTGAGGAACAAAAATTATGTACCAAAATCCCTGATGAACATGGAAGCAAAAAATCCTTAAGAAAATATTAGCAAAACACATTCTAATATACATCAAGAAGACACTGCACCATGATTAATTGGATTTCTTCCCAGTAATGCACAGTGGTTTCAGAATCTACAAATTATAAATGTAATTCACTATTTCATAGAATTAAAAAGAAGAATTAGATGATCATCTCAATAGATGCAGAAAATGCCTTTGATAAAACCCTTTAACCATTCATATGAAAAATCTTGGAGAAACTAAGAACAGAAGGAACTTACCTCAACATTATTAAAGCTATAAATAATAACCCAAAACTAAAATCATAACGAAGGGGTAAAAACTGAAAGATTTGCCTCTAAAATTAGGAACAAGACAAGGACGTTCTCTAACACCACTCCTATTCAATATAGTTTTTAAAATTCTAGTTACAGCAATCAGGCAAAAGGAGGAAATTAAAAGGATATAAACAGGAAAAGAAGAACACAAATTCTCTGCCAATGACATGATCCTATATATATAGAAGGCACAAAAGCTACTTCAGAAAGCTTCTAGCTCTGATCTGTGAATTCAGCAAAGTAGCAGGATACAAGATATATCTTCTTAAATCAATTAATTTCCAGTACTCCAAAAGTGATTCTGCTGACAAAGCAATCGGAAAACTATCTCAAACACAATAACCTAACAACAAAAAAAGTGGGAATTAATCTAACCAAGAACTTGCAAGATCTCTACAGTGTAATTAATAAAAGACTGAAGGAAACAATTGAAGAAACCTTTAGAAGATAAAACATCTCATGCTTTTGGATAGGCAGAATTAATACTGTCAACATAGCCATACTACCAAAAGTACTACAGAGACTCAGTGGTATTCCAATAAAAATATTAATGATATTATTCACAGAACTAGGCAATACAGTCCAAAAATTCATTTGGAAGAATAAGAAACCCAGAATAGCCAAAGCAATCCTGAGCACACAGGAAACATAACAATACATGATCTCAAATTATACTACAGATCAATAGTAACAAATACAGCTTGGTATTGGCATCAAATTGGATTTGAAGTCCAGTGGAATAGAAAAGAAGGCACTGAGACAAATTCCCATATTGAGAGTAATCTGCTGTTTGATGAAGATGCCAAAAATATATGTTGGAGAAAAGTTAGCCTTAAAATGGTGCTGGGAAAAGCAGACATCTATAAGCAGAAAAATTAAGCTAGATCCTTGTATTTCATCCTGTGAAAAAGTGAATTCAGAGAAGAGCAAGAGGGCGTTCTGAAGCAAGACTGCTTCCCCAGAGGCTCTGAGACTGGATGGAAAATCCCCTGTTCATTTCCAGTATTTTGAGGTACTTTTGGGGGATTAGCATCTTGAAACTCCAGTCCTAACTTGCTCAGTGGATTTGAGTAGCAGAGACTTGGGAGAAACGAGTGGATTTCCCCCACTATGCTGGGACGCCGGCAGGTGCCTTTGTTTACATTTCACCCGGGAGTGGGGGAGGACTCTAACAGCTGGCGAACACGTTGGCACGGATAAAGATAGCACTATTGCAGAGTCACATTCCATGCTTACCTTCCATCTGCCGACCAGATCAGAGTCTGGATCCTGCCTACAGACAAGCCTAGTGAAGCAGGCTGCCCAGAGGAGGCAGCTACGGCTGCCAGGGTGTGTGAGCCCAGCCTCCATCTTTAAGGCCCTAGGAGTCTCCCATTCTCCTGACTGAGGCCAGTGCTCCTTGAGACTGCAAAGCAGGCTCTGAAAACTGCATCTAGAGTCAGCCCCAGACCACAGGCTGAATCAGGAAGAGAGAAGGCTTGGGACAGGCCCTGACTCCACTTTACGTAGGGGGTTTGGGTTAGTGGAGTAAAAGGGAACATTGCTCAGCACTACCCACTCCCAGCCCAGCCAGAAGGACTACATTACAATTTAAGCCTGCTGAATCTCTTGTGCCAGCTCTAATATCGCAGGAGTCAGTTTCAGCAACCACCAGCAGATGGAGCAGCGAAAACATAAGACTTCTAACTTCCAGATCCCCTGAAAATCCCGAGTGACCCTGCCTCTCATATCCAGATGGACAGTGAGCAAACAACTCCTCCCAAAGAGACCAGAGACACTCTTACTGATTAAACTTCCAAGTTTTTATTATTAAGAATTTTTTATTTTTCAACATTTTTTCTCTTTGTTTCTTGCATGTTCTAGATGTGTACTAACGCAATAACTGAAAAGTTTATTGGTTCTTTGACATATAAAAATACTATCTGTTTTTGTTTCCCTGCTCTTTTAATTTCTGGGGCTGGTTATCTCCCCACTCTTCCACTTTGTTTTTCTTTTTTCTTTTAAGAAAAAAAAATAATACTTTTTCCTGTTTGGATTTCCTGTTTTTAGGATTCTTTCTCTTTTTCTTCTTCTCTATCTATTGTCTCTCTTATTCCCTCTTATCTATCCTGTCTATCCTTGTCCTCATTCCTGAGAAGAGGGATTCTGGTCAGTGCATATAGTATTTGAAGTATATTGTGCCTGACAAGCATAAGTCACCAGGGAGAACTTGTTCCCTTAAATGATCACCCAAATCTTAGTAATAACTCTTTTACCCTTCCTATATTAGCCCTCAGCTATCCTAGCTTCCCTTCAAATCTGTATTTTGTTTTCTTCTTTCTTCTTTTTCCTTTATTTTAAATTTAGTGTTTTTTTTTATTCTTTTCTTTTCCATTTTTTCTTTTTAGCAATTTCTTTTTCTTTCTACAGCAAATCCTTTACCTCCTCCACTTTCTCACTGCCCCCAATTGGTCTATATAATCTCCTCTCTAAATTTCACCTGCATTACTCTCCCTCTCTGACTCCCAATTAGTTAAATCTCTTCAACCCCCCACTGTTAAGGCTGCATAACGATTACTACTGTGATTGTCAATCTGGATAATACTTGTTTGTTTTTGAAGTCTGACATATGTGATAGTTAAATACTAGTGTGGCCAAAAATATTGATTACCACTACCACTAGTTTCATAGGCTGATTTCAAAAGTCTATTATATTCTTTTCTAAATAACTAATTTACTACTGTTTATTGTAAGTTTTGGTTATACATATTGACAAATTTCTACTAGCTCATGAGGTCTTGGAAATCTGTAAAGGTGACTAACAGTTCACAGGAAAGGGGATAGGCTTCTGAAATCAACTTTCCTGACATCACTCCATTTCAAGTAAGGGGCTGGACAGATTTTCCTATCCAACCACTTAGTTCTTAAGGGAAGGGATTGGAAAAAGAACTGCAGAGTCTTACATTGCTTCCACAAAGGGTTCTCCAGTCAAATAAGTGAGAAGAATCTCTTCATACATGAGAAATCAAACTCGAAGAGGTTCACATCAATCCCATAATGCCCCTAGTAAGGGAGCTATGGCCAGGGTCCAGGATGAAAATCTAGAACAATTTATCAATGAGCTGATAACAAAAAGGAACAATGAATTAAAAGAAGAGATGATGAAGGGAATAAATGAGAAAACTCAAGAGTTGAGAAACTCTATCATTAAAGAAATTGATTCCCTTAAAAAGGAAGTATCAGATCTAAAATCTGCAGTCAATGACATGAGAGGGACCATGCAAAAATTTAATAATAGACTAACTTCAGTAGAAAATAGAACCTCTGCTATTGAAGAAAGAACATCTGACAATGAAGACAGGCTGAACAAGCTAGAGTGCACCTACATCAAAAAAGATAAACAACTAAGGGATCATGACTAGAATTTTAAAAATATATGGGATGAAATGAGAAGAAACAATCTGAGAGTAGTTGATATACAGGAAGAAATTGAGACATGCACCAATGGTATGAGGAATATCCTCAAAGAAATTGTGAATGAAAACTTTCTCAGACATGCTCATCCAGGAAACTTATAGGACACCCAATAGTCCTAATCAAAGGAGAAACTCACCAAGACACATCATATTCAAAATGTACAACAAGGATACCAAGGAAACTATATTAAAAGCTGCAAGGGAGAAACGCCAAATTACATTCAGAGGCAAACCAATAAGAATTGTCTGTGACTTTTCAACCCAGATTCTGGAGGCAAGAAGGTCTTGGAAAGATATCTTTCAACATCTGAATGACCACAACATGCAGCCAAGAATCCTATACCCAGCAAAACTCAGCTTCAAATTTGATGGAGAAATAAGAACTTTTCATGATAAAACAAAATTGGCAGCATTCGTAAACAGAAAACCCATCCTACGAAGAATTCTCAAGGAAACACTCGAGACAGAAGAACAAGAAATTGATACCCAAAACCCACAAACTGAAGAAATTCAGTGAAAGTATCACCCATCAATAACTAACCAAGGCAACCACAGAACTAGCTAAATAAAATGTCAATGACTATGAACCAATTACACACTTCTATTTTAACACTGAATGTGAATGGTCTAAATGCTCCTCTCAAAAGACACAGACTTGCAGACTGGATCAAAAAACAAAATCCAACCATATGCTGCTTACAAGAAACTCACCTAACAGGCAATGACATCCACAGATTAAGGGTGAAAGGATGGAAAAAAAAATCTACCATGCATACGGACCAAGAAAGCAAACCAGTGTTGCTATACTTATTTCTGACAAAGAAGATTTCACACATAAATCAATCAGAAGAGATAAAGAAGGCCATTACTTAGTACTAAATGGAATCCTAGAACAGGAAGAAATAGCCACAGTTAACATATACTCTCCAAACAACAGTGCATCCAACTATGTGAATAAATTACTTCATGACATCAAACCACTCGTGGACCTCAATAATACTGGGAGACTTCAACACTCCACTGTCACCATTAGAGAGATCATCAAAACAAGAAATCAATAAAGAAATCATCAGCCTAAATAACTCCATAAATCAAATGGACTTAATAGACATATATAGAATTTTCCATCCCTAGTTAGCAGAATACATCTTCTTTTCTGCAGCACATGGATCTTTTTCCAAAATAGATCATATTCTGGTTCATAAAGGTAATCTCAGCAAATATAAAAATGTAGGTATTATTCCCTGTATCCTTTCAGACCACAATGCCATGACATTAGCAATCAACAGTAAAAATCAAAACAGAAAACGCACATATTCATGGAGATTGAATAATACCCTCTTTAATGAAGAATGGATCCAAGAAGACATGAGAGAAGAAATCCAAAAATTCTTAGAAGAGAATGAAAATGAAGACACAACATATCAAAACCTTTGGGACAGCATGAAAGCTTTCTTAAGGGGAAAATTTATAGCACCGAGTTCCCACATTAAAAATGAAGAGAGATCCCAAATAAATAAGCTTATGCTCCATCTCAAAGCCCTTCAAAAGGAAGAACAATCTAACCCCAAAGGCAGCAGAATACAGGAAATAATCAAGACCAGAGTTGAAATCAATGAAATTGAGAAGAAAAAGCAATAAAAACAATTGATTAAACAAAGAGCTGGTACTTTGAGACAATAAACAAGATAGAAAGACCACTAGTGAATCAATCAAAAGAAGGAAGGAAATGAAGCAAATCAATAAAATCTCTAATGAAAAGGGAATGATTATCACTGACCGCATGGAAATCCAACAAATTATAAGATCATATTTTGAAAACGTATTTCCTCCAAACTTGACAATTTGGAAGAAATGGATAAATTTCTTGACTCATACAACATCCCTAAATTGACACAGGATGATATTGAATTCCTAAACAATCCAATCACAGGCACTGAAATCCATATTGCAATTAAAAGTCACCAAAGAAGAAAAGCCCAGGACCTGATGGCTTCCCTACTGATTTTTACCACAATTTTAGGAGGAACTAACACCTCTCCTTATTAAGTTATTTCAAGAAATTGAGAAGGAGGGAACTCTCCCATCCACTTTTTATGAAACAACCATAATTCTGATACTGAAACCTGACAAGGATACATCAAAAAAAAAAAATAAAACAAAACAAAACTACAGACCAATATCCCTGAGGAACCTAGATGCAAAAATCCTTAATAAAGTACTAGCAAACTGTATTTAAAAACTTATCAAGAAGATAATCCATCATGATCAAGAGGGCTTCATCCCAGGAATGCAGGGCTGGTTCAACATACACAAAACAATTAATGTAATTCACCATTTAAACAGAATCAAGGACAAAAATCATATGATCATCTCAATGGATGCAGAAAAAGCCTTTGATAAAATCCAGCACCCTTTTATGTTCAAAACTCTAGAGAAGATATATTTCAAAGGATCATTTCTGAACTATGTAAAGGCCATATATTCTATACCCTCAGCTAGCATAATACTAAACGGAGAAAAGCTGAAAGCATTTCCACTAAAATCAGGAACAAGACAAGGCTGTCTGCTCTCACCACTTTTATTCATTATTGTTCTTGAGACCCTAGCTGGAGCAATTAGGCAAGAGAAAGAAATCAAAGGGATAAAAGTAGGACGAGAGGAAGTCAAACTCTCTCTTTTTGCTGACAATATAATCCTGTATCTGGAAGATCCAAAAACTCCATCAGTAAACTGCTTAAACTTATAAACAGATTTAGCAAAGTGGCAGGATACAAGATCAACACCCATAAATCAATAGCTTTCCCATACACTAATAATAATAGGAGTGATGAAAAAATCAGGAAATCAGTCCCATTCAAAATATCTTCGAAAATAATAAAATACTTGGGAATTAACCTTCAAGGGAAATCAGAGATCTCTACAATGAAAATTATTGGTCATTGAAGAATTAAATTCAAGATGATCTAGGAAGATGGAAAGATGTCCCATGCTCTTGGTTAGGCAGAATTAATATAATAAAAATGGCCATTCTACCTAAAGCTCTATATAGATTTAATGCAATCCCTATTAAGATACTTATGTCATTCTTTGCAGACGTAGAAAAAGCAATTCTCAAATTCATTTGGAACAATAAGAAATCTAGAATTGCCAAAACACTACTAAGCAAGAACGATAGATCAGGTGGTTTTGCCATACCAGATCTAAAACTATACTCCAGAGTTGTAGTAACAAAGACAGCATGGTACTGATATCAAGATAGGAAAGAATACCAATGGAGTAGAATAGAAGACCCTGAAATAAACCCTCAAATCTTTAAACACCTTATTTTTGACAAAGGGGGACAAAATATTACATAGGGGAGAGACAGCCTTTTCAACAAATGGTGCTGGAAAAACTGTACAGCCACTTGCAGCAAGTTGAAATTAGACCCATATCTTTCTCCTTGCATGAGAATCAAATCAAAATGGATCAAGGAACTAGGAATTAAACCAGCTACCTTGCAACTGATGGAAGACAAATTAGGTCCAACTCTTCAGCGTTTGGGAGTAAGCAATGACTTTCTTAACATGTCACCTAAAGTGAAAGAAATAAAGTAAAAAATCAGTGAATGGGATGCCATAAAGGTAAAAAGCTTTTGCACTGCCAAGGAAATAATGAAGAGTCAAGAGGTTTCCTACAGAAATGGAGATAATCGTGGACTGTGATTCTTCTGACAGGGGCCTCATATCCAAAATCTACAAAAATATCAACTACAAAAACACAAAAACCCAATCAATAAATGGGCCAAAGAGTTAAATAGAAACTTCTCAACAGAGGACATTGATCAAGCCAATGAATACACGAGAAAGCATTCTAAATCATTAGTAATCTGATAAATGCAAATGAAAACTACATTAAGAAATCACCTCAAGCCAGTCAGATTTTCAAAAATGAAGAAAAGAAAAAAATAGTAGATGCTGGAGGGGCTGTGGAGAGATAGGCACACTAACACACTGTTGGTGGAACTGCAGACTGGTACAGCCCCTCTGGAAAGCAGTGTGGAGAATCCTCAAAAACTAGGGATGAACCCACCATATGATCTTGGTATTCCTCTCCTGGATATTTTTCCAGGGGATTTAGAATCCACACATTACAGCATCACAATGATATCTATGTTCATAGCACCTCAATTTACAATAGCTAAATTATGGAAACAACCCAGATGTCCCTCACTGGATGAATGGATCCAAAAACTGTGGTACATATATACCATGGAATTTTACACAGCAATTAGAAACAATGATATTGCAGCCTTTGAAGGTAAATGGATAGCTACGGAAGAAATTATGCTGAGTGAAATCAGCATAACCCAGAGAACCAAGGGTCCAATGTCTTTACTCATCTCTGGAGGCTGGAAGTAGACCCTGGCCATTGAGAAAGGAGGTCTAGTATCATGTTTTAATTCTGGATAAGGTATAATGTCATACAACCTAATACATTTATAGAGATGTTTTGGAAAGGTTTGGGGAGGGATAAGGGTGGATAATTGGGGGGGTGCTCTTGGGGTAAACCTAATTTTCAGAATCTATGTATATATTATATTATTTCATTAGAAGATTGTGTGATTGTCCAACAAATAAAATTTCTGAATAAAAAAAGTAAATTCAGAGTAGATCAAAGAACTATGAATTAACAGAAACCTTGCACCTGCTAGAAGGAAACCATGTGTCACCACTCCATCAAAAGACCAGTGTTTCACCTCGGCCCATTCAATAACTCTCCTAGACATTGGAAAAGAGGATGGTGCCCTTCCTGACAGGTCAACAGGTTATGACTGTAGCATAACTGAAGTGGGAAATGTGTTTGCCAGAGCCTCCAGAGTAAAGGAGGGCAGCTGAGGCCAGAGAGGAAGGCAAGGGATCAGCCACACCACTTCAGATTTCTTATCACTTTTGTGTGATCCTGTGCTTATCCCAGGATTTTGTTCTAAAGTGTTTCATTTCAAAGTCAGCTCCATGGATTCCAAAAAGAGACATGACTGAGAAACATTCCAACCATCAAAGAAACAGAGAACATACACAAGGAATTTATTTGAGACAGAGGCAGAAAATGGAGGACATCTTAGAGGAGTAGTGACAGTTCCCCTGTAGGACTTGAAGGGTTTGTGGTCTAGTTTTCTCAGATTCTTACATTCAGCAGCCGCAGAACATGTAGCTGGGACTCTGGTAGCAGGACCCACGGTTGCATTGTGGAATAGCACAGCCTCTCAGTGCACAGCACATTTCAGGATGTCTCATGTACCTGGAAACACAGAGAGACCACCATGCACTGGGCAGTGGGGTCCAACAACTGTGTGAACGGAGGCCTGGAGAAGTCCCATGATGTTGTGAGGGTCTCCCCTGCTGTGTGCATCATACCAGCAATGAGAAGAAGACCTGTCAATAGGAATGGGAAGGCCCAGCAAGCATTGGCCACTCATGGGATTTGAGGCCGATTCTCACCTGTCTTCTCCTCCATGCGCTCCTGACTCACCACATGTGCGTTTCAACACACCTTACACCTGATTCCAGCCTCTAAAATCTCCTCTAATAGAGTGAAATATCTTCTTTACAATTATGCCTTCTTGTGTTGTTCCAGAACGAAGTAGTTTGTATGTCTGTCCATAGCTTAGCCTAGTGAAATTGAGACTGTTGGACAACCTCTCCACGCAGAGCAACATTTCAGGATGTCACATGTGACTTGGAACACAGAGAGGGAAAGGAATCTCTTACATCCATTTTGCTGTTTCTTCAATTTTGTTGATGGACTCAAGGCCCTAGAGCTCAGATACAGTCCTGTAAGTGATGTAGACTCCTAGGAACCCTTTTCCCAGCCTACCTGCAGTCCTTCCACTCTGCCTTCCATACCTGTGCCATATTTGGGTGTCTCACCTTTCTCCTGAAGACCAGAACCCTCAGCTGCTGCAAAGGAGAGGCTCATGTCCTGGTACTCATCCCCTGGCTGCTCCTGGTCTG